>ML263448.1:0-49490 GCA_005239495.1 Nicotiana undulata | reverse complement strand
TCTCCCCTTCTTTATCGGGAAGACCATCAATCCCAAAAAGCAGAATATGAAGACGAATACCCGAAGGTGAATGTGTCCTTCTTCCAAGCAGACTAAATCCGGATTCTTCTTGAGTCCCATCATCTTGAGAAAACCCCGGCCTGTTCGGTTTTCAGGCATCAATAACCCTTGAGACTCCCAAGGCAAACCAGCTAAACCCCCTATCTCCTCTAGCAGCGGTGTCATCTCATTGTTCCCAAATCGAAAAACCGACCGATCACAGTCCCAGAATAAGGTGGCAACCTCTATCACCATGTTATTAGGCTAAATGTCCAAGAGAGAGGGCAAGTTGCCCAGTTGTTTTCTGACTGTTGTTTTGTCGCTTGAGTGCAAGTCTTCCCACCAATTTAGAAGTTTTGGGTGGATGTTGGTGACCATGCCGAATCTGGGGACCTCGTGCCTCATCTCTGCAAAGTAAACCTGTTAGGCCCTTACCCCCACCAGACTCTACTATTTAACATCAATAATTAGCATGAGCATTTAAGTTCTCCAAATAAATGCATTGAACGTGTAGGCGTCCTTTTGGGCTCCAGGGAAACCCAATGGACTTCGGACAAGGCTATCTTAAAGGCTATTGTGCGGACAACACGTTAGCCTGGCTAGGTTTGACCATGATGCATGCAACATACAATAGGGTAAGGTTTATATTGAGGTTTTATACTGGTACCCTTGAGCGGACAACTCAAGGGGGAAAGGCACGGAACTGTCGACTGCACCGCTGATCGACTAGTTTTACCGCAAATACGCCTTTCCAAATTTAGGGGGTGATAATATTAGAATAGCGCAACCACTCATTGTAAGTGTTGCTATAGGATTTGTTTGGCACGAGTGGAATATGAATGCGGAGCATGATATGCAATAATAAGCATTAAAAATGATAGGCATGTATTTTCACGTTTGAGGAAAACGGTAAAGAAAGGAAATAGAACAGCTATAATGGAAAGCGGTTACAAAGAAAACACGAAGATATGTTAGTTACGTTCGGGTGAAATAAATACTTGTAAAAAGTAAACAGTTAACAACATATAACGGGGAATAGGAAAAGGTGTAATCATTTAAATGTAAATTAAAGGTCCAAATTCACAATGCAAATTGTAATGGTATAAGCCTAGGGAAGGTGCCCAGCAGAGTCGCCATGCTGTCGCGCCCCCTTTTTCTATCGCACGGGTCAGGTGAGGAAAGATCGAGTTTATGACATTTTGGATAACTCCTTAAAGGAAAGGGTTTAAGGAAGAGTCACCACCTAAGATTTTATGGTGCGTTAGGGCACCTAGAGTTGATAACTCATGAACTAGTTTGCGTTACTAGAGATTGGGTAAGGGCTTGAAATTATCCCAAGGGGAAGGTGTTAGGCACCCCTCAAGATCCACAACTGTGGGTCCCAGCCAATAAGTTTTGTGAATTTGGACGGTGAACAAGTAGCGAGTAAGGTTCATATAAGAGGGGATTTCAAACAAGCATAAAAATCTTTAAAGGTTTTGGAGAAAGTATAAAAATAAACATTTGAAAAGAAACAGTCCTAGGTTTAATGTAATACGGATCACATCAATGCAATACCTGATATGTCACACCTCAAAGAGGCGGCTACTTCCCTCCCCGTAAAGGTTATTTAAAGCGCATGTGTTGGTCACGAATGCTTATTGCGTGCTATTACTCGTCCCATCCTATAAGCCCTCGAGGGTATTTAGGACTACTATTCCTACAAGGCAGGAACTAGGCTGAACCCTTAGGTTTAAAGGACAAAATACTAGGCGACATACAAAACAAGTAGGACTGCACATATAAGGGAACATATAAAGGCTCACAGGTCCCTCCACACATAGACATGTAAGTAGCACGTCTCAAACACGATTAAAGTCTCAAGACGGGAGTTCAAAATAGGAATTTTAGTAAAATAGTAGGTCGTAGGAATCTGAGTTGGAAAACTTAATGAAGGCAGAAGATTTAATTAAGATTGAGTGATTCAAAAAAATAGTGATTTAAAGACAGCGTTAGGATTTAGGAGTACACAGTAGTTTGAGAAATTCCTAGTAAAGGGAGCAACAATTTTCAGAAAACCAGTAATGCTTTTATTTGAAATTCAGAGATCTAAGAAAATAATCATAAGAACCTAGTAGTTCATAAGATTTTTTTAATAAATCATTTTAGAAAATAGTTCAACAAGTATTCAGAAATAGAACAACTTTACGTAATGAAGTAACTCTGAAAAACTTAATGGTTTGAAAAATAGGACAGGAATCAGAAAATCAATAATGGGTAGTAAAACGCACAACTTCAGATTTTATTTCTAAAAAATGGTAGGGATTTCTACAAAATAGAGTGGGTTTCAGAGGAAGAATCAGGAATGGAAAACAGCAAGGTTTAGGAGATTTAAAACAGGCGGATTAATCCCAGCCCAGTAGAACATAGTTGATTTGATTTTAATTACGCATTAGGCCTAAAGTTTGCCTAGGCGTCGTATACATTGCCTAAAGGGTGAACATGCATATTTCAGTTCTGATTTTAAGGGACATGAGTGATGATACATTTGCAGAAAATGTTTCGAACCAGTTGACCATATTTTAGCGGGATTATTGAATTAGATACATGTTAACTAGGCGTTCAAGTTCTGATAAATAAGAAGTCTTAAGGGCAGGATATCTAATGCACAAAGTATCATCCTAAAAATATGGTTTCTATATGTCATGGTTATAAAAATGCATGAGCAACACATTATGGCAGCTTTTGTTACTCGTTTAGTTATACTGGGAACATGGTGTCAGATGGCATGAATATAATAGATGTGTTGAAATAAATAACCTAAACATGATTTTTAATGCGTGGTATGCATGTCCTAAGCATGATACTATTGCACACATAGGGAAATAAAGCATATAGTCATGATTTCTACCCATGCTACACAAAACATGCATAGTTCCCTCCCATATTCACTATCCAGCCCTAATCGTTTGTTTACAAATTATTACAGACCATATCAAATGAATTACAGTAATTACAAAAAGGAAAACAAGAAGTTATTCTATAGGGAGCCTTTAAACAGGCCCAACCTTCCAGCCTCACCCCTTTCGAGTTTCACAGCCTTACATAGCCTGGGTGCGGCAAAGCTCCCTAAGGCCCTTGTGAAGGCCCTGGCCAATACCAGCACCCAGCAATTGCCAAAGTTGAGATAGGTGCAGTGTAGAATTACCTGCCTCAGTGTGTCAAAGTTCAGAGGGAACTCAAGGTCCCTAAGCAATGCTCACACTGAGGGGGTGGAACCTAAAGGTCTAAGAATAGTGTGAAGCGCTTGTAGTTAAAAAGAGTTGAGTTTGAAAGGGAGTTTTGAAAATAACATGGCTTCAGAGGATAATATAAAGATCTTTTATGAAAACCAGTTTGGAAAGGAAGCAGCAGAATAGTCACAACTCAGCAAGTAGGCAGAGTTCAAGAAAACAAACACAAACAGGGGAAAGGGATTAGGGACAAGTAATGGTAGCAACATATTTGCACGTAATCAGTCCTTAGATCAAAGTTACAAATTTTCACAGAATGTGATATGCCAAGAGTTTATCACATATTATAGATGGAGATACAAATCTGAGAATACCAAGTATTATAGGTGCATTAGAAGCCATACAATTGATAAAGAAAATGCATAAAGANAAAGTTACAGATTTTCACAGAATGTGATATGCCAAGAGTTTATCACATATTATAGATGGAGATACAAATCTGAGAATACCAAGTATTATAGGTGCATTAGAAGCCATACAATTGATAAAGAAAATGCATAAAGAGATGCTAGATATGCGGAAAGAAGAAGTCAAAGAGTCACATAGGCCATAATGAATCATAGAGAGGAAAACAGGAGTCATGTTAGGCTAGAAGAAGAAGAGAGATCATAGAAAGAGAGTAGACATACTAGTTACATGGTAGGCGATAGAACCATAAGTAAAAGCACAAAAGAAACAACAAGAATCTTAACCAGAATTGAAACATATTATTTTAGGATGCTGTAAACTTAAATTAGAACATACCAGTGATAAGAGAGAGATCAAAGCAGAAGAGAGCAAAGTGATAGCACTATTAGCCTTGGCTTACAACCCGCTAATAATAGGCAAGAGCAGAGAGCAGCAAATAGAGCAAAGAGAGACAGAAAGAAAGAGCAGAGAGTAGTATAGAGAGTATTCACTGATGTGTATTCGAGTGAATTCTTAGTGTTATGCAATGTATCCGTGTGTTATGCAAAAGAGAATGGATGTATTTATAGTACTGAAACAAGTAAAACAAGTAAGGTAAGGGGTAATGGTTTTAACACAAGTATGGAAAGCATATTCAATTAGTATCAATTAAGGACACAGACTCCTTTAATTAGAGAGTCAAGTTCAAACGGTACAATTACAACTAAATAAGGAAAAGGAATCAGTTTATAGATTGATTTTACTATAATAGGGCAGTAAAACCATGTAGGACATAATAAAGGCCAAATACAGAATGTTTAAACACAGAAAGTGGAGGTGGCACATAAATAAGGTAAAAAATCAATTTAGTTTTGAAAAATCAGTCAGAGAAACACGAAATCAGTGCTAATTGGGGAAAGCATCTCATAAATAAGGAAACAATTCAAAAAATCAGTAGGAGATACACACAAGAGCATATATTTAACGAGAATGTCACAGCTATGCTAGAATCAATGGGGTATTTAGGTGAACCGTCATTGACCAATAGTCAATCTTGATAATCAATAGAATAGCACAAAAATCAGAGAATCCTAAGCAAGGAATCACAGAACCGTAGGGGATAAAGACCCCTAACAACGAGAATCACAGAGACTAACATGAATAGCTTCACAAGAACAAACACACATAATCAAACAGGCTAGGGAGAATTAGGGGTTTTCAGCCTAATAGCTCAGATAGCAAGAAAACATAAGAGAGTCGTTCAAAACACAATATAAGTTCCTTAAATGAGAAGTAGAATTGTTTTTTGAAATGAGTTCGTGAAACCCTAGTTTCAAAAAGGGACAAAATGTTTAAAAACTTGAAGAATCGTGAAGATCGGGTTGAGAATAGTACAAAATATAAAGGAATGAGTCGAAATCGTTAAAAAGCACAGAGATTTAAGAGATTTAGGTTGAGTCTAGGGTTTCCTAAGAAACCAAAGAGAGTAGGGATAACCTGGCCGTGAAATTCGGGAACCATGGTGACCAGAACATCATCGAGTCAAAATCCATCGGAGAAAGGCTGGAAACAACCCAGGCAGAGCTTCCAGTGGTGGTCCGGCATGGCTGGAACCCATGGAGGTCTTAGGGACTGAGAAGATCGGAGAGATGAGGCTTCGTAGTGGCCGGTGGTCGAAGGAGGTGAGCCTGGAAGTGGCCGGAGATGAAGGCTGGAGGGCATCGGAGAACCAGAAGGTTCTAGAGAGAAGGGGGAGATGAAGAGACCAGAAGAGAGAGAGAGAGACAGAGAGAGAGACATCTTGGAAATGAGAGAGACGAGGGGGTAGGTAAGGGTTTAATTATGGTAACATTGATCTGGACCGTTGATCTTATTTGATCAACGGTTCAGATTAAGTGTGGGGTTGGGCCGGGTAATTTCAAGACTGGGCTGGGTAGTTTTAGGGTCTGATGGGTTGGGTTGATTGGGTATGAAATGTGGTTAGATTTTAAATAAAATAGGGTATGTTAAATGCCTAGTAGAAATAGGTAATTAATTAATTAAAATATCTAATAATTATAAAAGGATGAAATTAAGTTTAAATAGGTAAACTTACAATAATCAAACAATATTAAAAATGTAAGAAAGATAAATTCGAATTTTAAAAGGTATAAAATGTCTAATTAGGCCATAATTGTAAAATAATTGTAATTGCAATTAAATAAGACCCAATTGGCCAATTTATGAAATAATTAAATTTTAATAAGTAAAAAGTGATTATGAATGACATACTGAACTGGAAAATATTTTGAGATTATTTAGAGCACAATTTATGAATTATAAAAATATGAAAATATTAAATAAATAGGGAAATGATTTAGATAAAAAAATGGAAAAATTAGGAAAAATACTCATTATTGCAAAGAGTGATTTTGAAAGCTTATATACAAGTTTGAAAATAATTTGAGGAAAAATTGGGTATCAACAATGTTTACGGAAAATATCGACCTTACGTCACTCCGAAATATTCAGAACATGATTCCAATGAGTCCTACATGCATTATATATATATATATATATATATATATATATATATATGTATGTATCTATTTTACTCTACCGAGCCGCGCTATAGTCGGCCGGGTATCACACCTATTGTGCAACCACTGATCAGTTGGGTTTACCGAGTCCTCTTTGAGGCCGGGTATGATATGATGATGATGATGCCCACAGAGGCGTATGGTTTTAAAAGATTATGTATATATATGTATCATGCATTTCATGTTACTGTCTCTTAGAAGCACTCAGATGCTACAGGTTGTATCTCCTACATCTCTCTTTACATTACTGTTCTTATTTATGTTTTTCCTGCCTTACATACTCAGTACTTTATTCGTACTGATGTCCCTTTTGCCTGGGGACGCTGCGTTTCATGCCCGTAGGTCCCGATAGACAGGTTGAGAGTCCTCCAAGTAGGCTATCAGCTCAGCAGAAGATATTGGTGCACTCCATTTGCTCCAGAATTACTCATTGGGTCAGTATGATTTAGACGTGCATTGAGTGGTATGTCGGGGCCCTGTCCCGAACTTTATGATGTTTACGTACTCTTAGAGGATTGTAGATAGATGTCAGGTATAAGGATATTTGTATGGCCTTGTCGGCCTATGTTTTGAGTTTACAAATGATCATGTCAGCCTTATAGGCCCGTATGTCACATGTATAAGTTTTTATATACTGTTGGGTCATCCTATGTCTAGTGTGCACTCATATTTTATTCTTGTTATATCATGACGTCCCTTTTGGCCCATTTACCCATGATAGTACGATAAGAAAGATATGTTATGTTGGTACTCGGTTGAGTAAGGTACCGGGTGCCCGTCGCGGCCCATAGGTTGGGTCGTGACAGATTGGAACCATTATCAGTAATGATTGATTCTGGAATTTCAAACGGGCAAACAACACGGTCGCGGACAAAGTCGGCCATGACTTTCTTAGTCACCGCTTTGTAGGATGCTGCTTCGACCCATTTGGTGAAATAGTCGATGGGTACTACCTGTGTCCGTTGGAGGCGGCAGGCTCGATTGGTCCAATCACGTCCATGCCCGAGGCGGCGAACGACCATGGTGAGCTCATCGCATTAAGCTCGCTTGGAGGTACCTTTATCATGTCTGCATGTATCTGACAACGGTGGCATTTTCGGACATATTGGATGCAGTCCGCTTCCATAGTTATCCAGAAGTAACCAGCCTAGAGTATCTTCTTTTCTAAAACAAAACCGTTCATATGTGGACCGCAAGTCCGCGTGTAAATTTCCTCTAGTAGCTTGTATGCTTCCTTTGCGTCGACACATCTTAATAATCCCAAATCGGGAGTCCTCCTATACAGGATTCCTCCGATGTGAAAGAAGTTGTTGGACAATCTCCTGAGCGTGCGTTTCTGAATATGATTTGCGAGTTCTGGGTACTCTCCTTTTGCCAAGTATTCCTTGATGTCATGAAACCAAGGCTTTCTGTCTGCTTCTCCTTCAACATGGGCACAGTAAGTTGGTTGGTTATGGTTCTTTACTGGTATGGGATCAATGAAATTCTTGTCTGGATGCTGAATCATAGAGGACAGAGTAGCCAATGCGTCAGCGAACTCATTTTGAATCCTGGGAACATGTTGGAATTCCGTCTTTGTGAACCTCTTTCTCAATTCCTGCACGTGGTGCAGATACGGTAGTATCTTGGAATTCTTGGTTGCCCATTCTCCTTGTACCTAATGTATAAGTAGGTATGAGTCTCCAATCACTAGCAGTTCTTGAACGTTCATGTCAATGGCCATTTTGAGCTCTAAAATGCAGGCTTCATATTCGACCATATTGTTGGTGCAAGGGAACCTGAGTTTGGCGGATACCGGATAATGTTGACCGGTTTCTGATATTGGGACTGCTCCAATGCCGACTCCCTTGAAATTCTTCGCTCTATCGAAGAACATTCTCCAACCGTCATAGGATTATGGAATGTCTTCTCCTATGAATGACACCTCTTCATCGGGAAAATACATTTTCAGGGGTTTGTATTCTCTGTCCACGGGGTTTTCAGCAAGGTGGTCTGCCAGTTCTTGTTCCTTGACCGCTTTCTGAGTTACATAAACAATGTCGAACTCACTCAGCAGGATTTGCCACTTGGCTAGCTTGCCAATGTGCATGGGCTTCTGAAAGATGTACTTCAAGGGATCCATCCTCGATATGAGATATGTGGTGTAGGCACAAAAGTAATGCCTCAGCTTCTGAGCCACCCACGTCAGAGCACAACATGTGCGTTCCAATAGAGAATATCGGGCCTCGTACGGAGGGAACTTCTTACTCTGATAATACATGGCATGTTCTTTTCTCCTTGTTTCGTCATGCTGCCCCAGAACGCAGCCGAAAGCTCCATCTAATACTACGGGTAGAGTAGCAAGGGTCTACCTGGCTCTGGCGGTACCAAGACTGGCGGTGTTGACAAGTACTCCTTAATTCTATTGAAGGCCTTTTGGCAATCATCAGTCCATTTGGTTGCGACATCCTTCTTCAGCATCTTGAAGATCGACTCACATATGACTGTGGACTGGGCTATGAATCGGCCGATGTAGTTGAGACATCCTAAGAAACTCATCACATCTTTCTTGTTCTTTGGCGGTGGTAACTCTTGGAGGGATTTGACCTTTGACGGATCCAATTCTATCCCTCGACGGTTGGCAATAAACCTGAGCAACTTTCTAGCAGGAACCCTGAATGCACACTTCGCGGGGGTTCAGCTTCAGATTGTATTTCCGCGATCTATTGAAGAACTTCCTCAGATCTTCTATGTGGTCAGTAGCTTTCTTGGATTTGATAATAACATCATCCACATATACCTCGATCTCCTTGTGTATCATATCATGGAAGATAGTGGTCAGCCCTCATATTGGTGGCCCCAACATTCTTCAGGCCGAAGGGCATCATCTTATAACTGTATACTCCCCACGGCGTAATGAAAACCATTTTCTCAGCATCTTCCTCATCCATCCAGATCTGATGATAACCAGCGAAGCAATCCACGAATGATTGTAGTTCATACTTGGCGCAATTGTCAATCAGGATGTGTATATTTGGCAAAGGGAAGTCGTCCTTCGGACTGGCCCGGTTGAGATCCCGGTAGTCGACAAAAACTCTGACCTTCCCATCTTTCTTCGGTACTGGCACAATGTTGGCTAACCATGTCGGGTATTCCACTACCCTGAGAACCTTAGCGTTGATTTGCTTGGTGACTTCTTCCTTGATTTTTAAACTCATATCAGGTTTGAACTTTCTGAGTTTTTGCTTTACCGGCGGACACATTGGATTGGTTGGTAGTTTGTGAGCCACAATGGATGTAATCAGTCCAGTCATATCATCGTACGACCAGGCGAATATGTCCTCATACTCCTTCAGAAACTCTGTGTATTCTTTCTTTTCTTATGGCGACAAGTGAATGTTGATTCGTGTTTCCTTCACATTTTCTGAATCTCCTAGGTTGACAACTTCGGTCTCGTCCAGGTTGGATTTGGGTCTGTTCTCAAATTTCTCAACTTCTTTAACAATCTCGTCAAGTATGTCATCTTCCTCTGAATCAATGTCCGTTTGTTGCGTTTTCTCGTTCCATGTCACAGTCATCAGTTCATCAAGACAAGTAATAATAATGTTGTGTAGATAAAGTAGTGAGAGAAAAACAACAATAATAAATATTGATTCATAAAACTCAAACTTTAAAATGCTTTTGATAAATTGGATAAAGGTTTTGAACATTGAAGATCTTATTGCAGGAGTTGAAAATTGCGAAAGGAAAATCATTTAGTTAAACCAAATGAACAATGCTTGTTTTAGCCTTGCTACCCCGAGGCTCGTCGGGCTTTGGTTGTCATGATGGTCTAATTCTTGAGAGACTCTCCTCTGCTCACGGCCTGGATGGAAGGGCCTTCCTGCCCCTCCTCCTCGATAATAACACAACCGTCCATGTCATTATCCTCCAAAAATAAGTTCCTTAATGCCGCAAGTGCTTCTTCTTCCTCTGACCCATAGATAATGCCGGCCCACTGAAAGGTCTGCTCCAGATGTGGTATTGGCCGCTCCAAAGGGTAATAAGGACAACACCAAGGTGGAGACCAGTCGTTGTACTCTTTCCAAGTATATTCGTACCCCAGACCAAAAGTGGTGCCATGGCTTTTGATCTTGATAGGTTTGGAGATCCCTTGGAGGTTCTTGCCGAGCCCTTTACCTGGCTCGTACCCTCGCCAATTCATCGTGCTTGTGATCTTGCTATCCCACCATTTCTCCTTATCAATGGCATTGACCCGTTCAATATGGTGGTGAGTTTCTCCACCTAGATTCCTTCTTCCCTCGATTGCCGGAATTGTTTGACGACTGTAAATAGGGTTGCTACCGTCGCCATGAATGATCACTTCCTGGTGATTCCATTCGAACTTCACTGCCTAATGCAGTGTTGATGCTACGGCCCCATCAACATGGATCCATGGTCGTCCTAATAGCAAGTTCTAGGACGCTGGTACGTCTATTACCTGGAAGTCGACCTCGAACCAGGTTGGTCCCATCTGCAGGCATAGACTAATCTCACCAATGGTGCACCTTTGAGAACCATCGAAGGCTTTCACGTTGATTGCTCCATCCTTTATCTCATGCAGCCCTTTACCCAGTTTCTTGAGAGTTATCAGCGGACAAATATTAAGACTGGATCCTCCATCGATCAGGATTCTGGTGATGAAATAATCTTCGCATTGCACGGTGATGTGTAGTGCTTTGTTGTGCCCCAGCCCTTCAGGTGGCAGCTCGTCCTCATGAAAGGTGATCTTATGGCTTTCTAACACTTGGCCTACCATATTGGCCATTTCCCCGCTAGTGATATTATTCGGCACATATGCTTCGTTCAACACCTTCAACAAAGCACTCTTGTGCGTCTTAGAATTCTGCAGCAAAGAGAGAATGTATATTTGTGCTGGCGTCTTGTTCAACTGGTCGATGACCGAATACTCCTTGACCTGTACTTTCCTCCAAAGGTCGTCCGGACTGTTTCAATAAGGGGTGGCCGATTGGAAGCCTGCTTGCTTGATTCAGCCAGATGTTCAGGTGTGTAGACTCTACCAGTTCTAGTCATACCTTGTGCTACGACAGCTTCTTCAGTCTTGACTTTGCCTTTCCTTCTTGCCTCGGTTGTATAGTCCCAGGGTACAACATTTGTATAGAGAGGTGGCGTGGTTGACATCGCCACTGTGATCGGCGCGACTATCCTTACTTCGAACGGAACATGTGCCTTGGGTGGCAAGACTGCAACCTCAAATGGTGCGGGTGCATTTGCCGCAGACACGAATTCAACCTCAATTGGTGTGGGTGTCTTTGCGGGTGACGGTGCTTCAAACAGAGGTATAGACATATTTACCTCAGCATCATTAGACGGTTGAATTTGGACTATGATTGGATTGAGAGTAATCACCGGTTTCTTTGGGTCATCGCCTTCTGCGATCAAGCCGATCCCGATCGATCCCTCGGGATCCTAGTCATCTTATATTTCAATCATGTGGATACCTCCACCCTTATGGTATGGCAGAGGATTGTTGCAGATGTTTGGAGTGGGTTCCTTTGCCACAATGAGCTTGTTATCAATCAAGGACTGTATTTTGTCTTTCAAAGAGCGGCATTCATAAAAGATCCTAACCTCGAAATTACCCAACGGAGCTAACGGAGTTGACGAAATTCCATTCCGGATCCGTCTTCACACAGTTCTAGCTACAACCTGATTTCAAAAGTTAAAATCCACATTTAAGAACTATGTGTCCAAAATCACTTCGAATTTCACCTCTCAACGATCCGTCAAGTTCCAATAACATAAATAGACATGGGAGAAGCAGTTATTAGCGGATCGGGGCGCTAACTCTCAAAACGACCGACCGGGTCGTTACATTCTTCCCCTCTTAAGAAAATCGTTCGTCCTCTAACGAGTATAGAAACATACCTAAAGCTGTGAAAAGATGAGGGTACTTACTCCGCATATCCTGCTCGGTCTCCCAAGTCGCCTCCTCAACCGGATGACCCCTCCACTGAATCTTGATTGATGCAATATTCTTCGATCTGAGCTTTCTGGCCTGCTTGTCCAATATAGCCACAGGCTCCTCAACATTTGATAGATCCTTGTCCAACTGGACTGAGCTGAAATCCAAAACATGAGTCGGATCACCGTGATACTTTCGGAGCATGGAAACGTGGAATACCGGATGAACTCCTGCTAGGTTGGGAGGCAAAGTTAACTCATAAGCAACCTCCCCAACCCGCTGCAACACCTCAAAAGGGCCAATGAACCTTGGACTCAGCTTACCCTTCTTCCCGAATCTCATGACGCCCTTCATAGGCGATACCCAAAGCAAAACCCGATCACCAGCCATAAATGCCAAGTCACGAACCTTCCGGTCCGCGTAACTCTTCTACCTGGACTAAGTTGTGCGAAGTCTCTCCTGGATCACCTTCACCCTGTCCAGGGCATCCCGAACCAAGTATGTACCCAACAATCGGGCCTCACCCGGCTCAAACCATCCTACTGGAGACCTGCACCGCCTATCATACAAATCCTCATACGGTGCCATCTGAATGCTGGATTGGTAGCTGTTATTATAAGCAAACTCTGCAAGAGGCAAGTATCGATCCCATGACCCTCCAAAATCCATCACACAGGCACAGAGCATATCCTCGAGAATCTGAATCATGCGCTCGGACTGCCCGTCTGTTTGGGGGTGAAATGCTATGCTGAGATCTATTTGGGTACCCAACTCACTATGTAATTCTCTCCAGAAGTGCGAGGTGAATTGAGGACCTTGATCTGATATAATGGACAATGGCACACCGTGCAACCGGACTATCTCCCGAATGTAGATCTGGGCCAATCTCTCAGAAGAATATTAGTCAACACTGGAATGAAATGGGCTGATTTGGTCAGCCGGTCCACAATCACCCAAATAGCATCATGCTTCCCTAAGGTCCAAGGAAGTCCAACCACAAAGTCCATGGTGATCCGCTCCCACTTCCACTCTGGAAGCTTAATCTGCTGAAGTAATCCTCCCGGTCTCTGATGCTCACATTTGACTTGCTGACAATTGAGACATTTGGCTACAAACTCTACTATATCCTTCTTCATCCTTCACCACCAATAGTGTTGTCTTAGATCCTGGTACATCTTCGCGGTACCCGGATGGATGGAATACCGTGAGCTATGGGCCTCCTCAAGAATAAACTCCCGAAGCCCATCTACGTTGGGCACACAAATACGACCCTGCATCCTCATCACACCATCATCACCTATGGTCACATCCCTGGCATCACCCTGCCGAACTCTATCCTGAAGAGCCCGAAGGTTGGGATCATCATACTAGCGCTCCCGAATGCGGTCATAAAGAGAAGATCGAGCAACAACACAAACAAATACTCGGCGAGGCTCAGAAAGATCCAGTCTCACGAACTGACTGGCTAAGGACTGAACATCCAAGGCTAAGGGCCTCTCAGCTGCACGAAGATATGCCAAACTACCCAAACTCTCCACCCGGCATCTCAAGGCGTCGGCCACCACATTGGCCTTCCCTGGGTGGTATAATATAGTGATGTCATAATCCTTGAGTAACTCCAACCACCTACGTTGGCGCAAATTGAGATCCTTCTGCCTGAATATGTGCTGCAAACTCCGGTGATCCGTGAACATTTTACAGGGAACACCATATAAATAATGACACCATATCTTCAGGGCGTGAACAATAGCTTCCAACTCGAGATCATGAACATGGTAGTTTTTCTCATGCACCTTCAACTGTCTGGACGCGTAGGCAATCACCCTACCGTCCTGCATCAACACCGCTCCCAGGCCAATCCTCGAAGCATCATAATAGACTGTATAGGACCTTGAACCTGTGGGTAATACTAACAATGGAGCTGTAGTCAGGGCTATATTGAGCTTCTGAAATCTCTCTTCACACTCCTCAGTTCATATAAAAGGGGCACCTTTCTGGGTCAGTCTGGTCATGGGCGCTGCAATGGATGAAAATCCCTCCACAAAACGGCGATAATACCCAGCCAAACCGAGGAAACTGCGGATCCCAATAGCTGAAGACGGTCTAGGCCAACTCTGCACTGCCTCTACCTTCTTCTGGTCTACCTTGATCCCATCCGAAGATACCACATGGCCTAAGAATGCCACAGAATCAAGCCAAAATTCACATTTAGAAAATTTGGCATACAACTTCTTCTCCCTCAATGTCTGAAGCACGGTCGTCAAGTGCTGCTCATGGTCCTCCTAGGACCGAGAATATACCATAACGTCATCAATGAACACGATGATGAATGTATCAAGATAAGGTCGCAATACGCTGTGCATCAGGTGCATGAAGGCTGCTGGGGCATTGGTCAACCCAAATGACATAACAAGGAACTCATAGTGGTCGTATCTTGTCCTGAAGGCGGTCTTCGGGATATCTGGCACCCTGTAACTTGTCAAATAGATCATCAATGCGAGGCAATTGGTACCTGTTCTTCACTGTCACCTTATTCAGCTGCCGGTAGTCAATACACATACGCATCGAACCATCCTTTTTCTTCACAAACAATAGCGGAGCACCCCAAGGTGATACACTGGGCCTGATGAATCCCTTTTCAAGCAACTCCTGTAACTGCTCCTTCAACTCAGGAGGAGCCATGCGATAAGGAGGAATGGAAATGGGATGAGTGTTTGGCAACAAGTGAATGCCGAAATCAATATCTCTGTCGGGCGGCATACCTGGAAGATCAGCTGGAAAAATATCAGGATAGTCCCTAACAACGGGAACTGACTCAACTGTAGGGGTCTCAGCACTCACATCTCTCACATAAGCTAAATACGCATCACATCCCTTCTCAACCATCCGCTGAGCCTTAAGAAAAGAAATGACCCTGCGGGGAGTATACTTTAAGGAACCTCTCCACTCTAACCTTGGTAATCCTGGCATAGCCAGCGTCACGGTCTTGGCGTGACAATCAAGAATAGCATAGTAGGGAGACAACCAATCCATGCCCAAAATAACATCAAAATCTACCATACTGAGTAATAATAAATCAGCCCTGGTCTCAAAACCACTAATAACAATCAAACACGACCGATATACACGGTCCACAACAAGAGAATCTCCCACAGGAGTAGAAACATATACGGGGGAACTCAAAGAATCCCGAGATACCCCCAAATGTGAAGCAAAGTAAGAAGATACATATGAGTACGTAGAACCTGGGTCAAATAATACCGAGGCATCCCTATGAAAAACGGGGACGATACCTGTAATGATTGAATCTGAAGCAACGGCCTCTGAACGGGCTGGAAGAGCATAATATCTAGCCTGGCCTCCCTCTCTAGGGCGACCTCGATCTCCCCAACCTGCACCTCGAGCTGTCTCAAAAGGTGGGGTAGCAGTTGGGGCTGGGAGAATAGCTGGAGGACCCGGTGGAAGACGTGGAACCTGATAAGTTTGAGGTGGTGCACCCCTCCTAGCTCTAGGGCAATCTCTGACCATATGACGAGGGTCACCACACCCAAAACAACCCCTCGGAGGGCGTGGCGGCTGCTGCTGACTCTGAACTGGCCTGCTGGACTGGCCAGTGATAGCACCTCGAGTAGGAGGCACCTGAGATACTGGTGGTGCATAATAAGGCTCTAGAGCTCTAGAAGGAGCTGGAATACCACTGGCTACTGGAAGAGCTGAATGAATGGGGCGACTCACATAACCCCTACCATAGTGTGTTGCTGGTGCACGAACTCCTGAAAAGTGACCAGTCTCTCGAGACCTCTTGGCCTCTCTCTCCTCCCTGTCCCGGGCTAACATACTCTCAATCCTCCGGGCAGTACTCACAGCTTGCTGGTAAGTGATGTCTATCTCCAGCTCTTTGGCCATGCTAGTCTGAATACTGGGGTGGAGTCCCTCATTAAAGCGTCAAACCCTCTCTCTGACAGTGACAACCAAAGCTGGTGCATGACGAGCCAAATCGCTGTAACGGACTACATACTCTGACACAGTCATGGTACCCTGGTGTAGCTGCTCAAACTCCGCATGCCAAACATCCCTAAGGCTCTGAGGAACAAACTCAAGTAGGAACATCTCGGAGAACTGAGCCCAAGTAAGTGAAGTTGCCTCGTCCGGACTACTCAGCTCAAAGCTCGCCACCCCTGATAGGCTGCTCCCTTCAGCTGGAACGCAGTGAAAGAAACCCCACTCGTCTCCACGATACCCATGGTACGGAGAATACGATGACATCCTCAAGAAAACCCAGAGCGTCATCTAAAGCTAATCCGCTGAACTCAGGTGGGTGGTACTTCTTGTACCTCTCAAGTCGGAGTTGCTCTGCCTCAAGTACAACTTCCCTAGCCTCATGCTGAGCTGGAGCTGCTAGGGGCATAAGAATGTACTCTAGAACCTGCCCAATATGAACCCTCTGCTCAGGAGTACGGGATGCGGGAGTTTGTGTCCCTCCCCCGGCCTGGGATGTAGCTTGAGCTATCAGAAGTAGTCCCGCTTGAGACAGAGTACTGAATGCACACAAGAACTGAGGCAATTTCTCCTGGAGGGCGGGAGTAATAGTAGGGACCTCTTGTGCCCCTCCAACTGTGGCTGCTGGGGGATCCTCTGCCTATGCTCTCGCCGGTGCTCGGGCTGCACCGCGTGCTCGTCCTCTACCCTGACCCCTGCCTCTGACGGCTCTGGCTGAGGGCTCAGGTGTCTGGTCATCAGTATGTCCGGTACGAGTACGAACCATCTGTAAGCAAGAATAGAATAGAGTTCAAGAATATTTATGGCTGTAACTAGCACGATAAGGAATTCCAAGAATATGATTGTTCTTAACATTTGCATAGCCTCTCGAAGATAGATACAGACGTCTCCGCACTGATCCGCGAGACTCTAATAAACCGACTTGTGACTTGTGACTCCTATGAACCTAGACGGTCTGATACCAACTTGTCACGACCCGAATTACCCTCCAAACGGACTCGTGACGGCACCTAGTGTCTAAGACTAGGTAAGCCTAAAATTTGCGAAAAAATAAGACAAAACATCTAATAGAAACAGTAAAGAAGAAATAATGCTATAAAACTTAGCCACTCGGCAATTTACAGATTTTACTTTCCCAAAACCCGGAACGTCACAAACTCTGTACTACTGTAGCTCTATACAAGGAATAAGGGAAAACTGTATCTATAAATATACCTCCTATAACTATACTTAAGTGGAAGGGGATTCATGAGATTCTGCGGACGCGGCAAAATTACCTCGCGGTCTCCTGAGCAGCTGTTATGATGCGCCTAACCACAGTACTGTGTGCTGGTACCTGGATCTGCACATGGGAAAACATGCACAGGAAGGGCGTGAGTAATCCACACTCGATACTCAGTAAGTGCCAAGCCTAACCCCAGTCAAGTAGTGACGAGGTCAGGCTAAGGCTCTACTGAGTTTTAAAAAAAACAAGTCAGTTATAAGTCTAAACAGTGAAATATAAATAAGCAATGATAGCAGAATTAATGGAAACTGAAAGACTTAATAAAATAAAGAGAGCCCTCGGCTCAGCACATCATATATATCTCCAGAGTAAGTATGCAATGCAATACATAGGAAAAGCTCCCGGATCTCGGTCCGTAGTCCCAATTTAAATATGCAATGCAGTATAAGGGGAAAGCTCCCAGATCTCGGTCCGTAGTCCCAATTTAAATATGCTATGCAGTACAGGGGGAAAGCTCCCGGATCTCAGTTCGTAGTTCCAATTTAAATATGCAATGCAGAAGTATGTCGGGTACGACTTAATTAAACAGTTCAGGAAAAATCAACATGCAAGAATACAGTAAACTACCTAAGCGTGGTGCAACTAGTAGCAAATAAGAGAAAATCAAGTAAGGACAGGTAGGCATGTTTATTCTTAAGCTAACTACTCAGTTAAGACAAGGAACAGTAATATAGGAATGAAAATGAGTGATGCCATGGAAGGAGAAGTGAAATTTAGAAACTATGACCCGTGTACGCACTCGTCACCTCACGTACACGGCGTCCACGTAACAAAATTAGTATAAAAATGCCTAAGGGGAAGTCCCCAACATAGAGTTAGGCAAGCCACTTTCCTTGACTGCGCTAATCAACTCAATACCACGCTCTTGCCACGAGTATCCGACTCCGGGCGTCCCAAATCTAATAAATACGATTGCATAATGTAAATAATACTTTAAGGAATTAAAATATCTAATTAATTCGAAGCTAATACGCGAAATTAGGAAATTCACCCAAAAGGTCTCCCAGACCCACGTCTCGAAATCGGGTAAAAATTATATTTTCCAGACACTCATTCACTCAGGAGTCTAACCATATAAGAATATCTCAAATCGGAGGTCAAAAACCCAATCAAAACCCAATAATTTGGTCTATGAAGTTCATCCATTTTTTCCCAAAATTTCCACCCAAATTCGAATTTTAAGGACTAGATTTAAGTTAGGAATCATGGAAATTGATCCAAGTAGGTTAGAAACCACTTACCCAAGTTACCCAGGTGCAAAAGTCTCCAAAAATCGCCCCTCCTGAGCTCTCAAATTCAAAAATGGTGAAAATAACATAAACCCTTGGAATTTTGTATAAACAGCCCAGGGATACCACACCTGCGACCACTGGCAGCCCCTGCCTAAATTCCGCACATGCGAGCCAAATTCCGCACCTGCGTGTCCGCACCTGCGATTCCCCATCCGCAGGTGCGGAACACCAGAACTAGCAATGGTTTAACTGTGTTCCAAGTTCCAAAATCACCCGTTGAGCACCCGAAACACCCCCGAGACCCCCGGGACCTCAACCAAACTTACCAATCAGTCCTAATACTTCATTCAAACTTAGTCGAGCCTTCAAAACACATCCCATAACATCAAATCATCAATTATGCAATTTTCCAATTTCACAACCGATGCCGAAACACGTCAAAGCTCATCCGAATGATCTCAAACTTTGCACAGAGGTCATAAATGACATTACGGACTTGCTGCCGCTTTAGGAATTCCATTCCAAGCCTGATATCAAGATTTCACGTATCAGCCGAAATCGCCAAAATTCTAACTTTCGCCAATTCAAGCCTAAATCTACAACCGACCTTGAAAACAGATTCTGAACACGCTCCTAACCCCGAAATTACCCAACGGAGCTAACGGAGTTGACGAAATTCCATTACGGATCCATCTTCACACAGTTCTAGATACAGCCTGATTTCAAAAGCTAAAATCCACATTTAAGAACTATGTGTCCAAAATCACTCCGAATTTCACCACTCAACGCTCCGACAAGTTCCAATAACATAAATAGACATGGGAGAAGCAGATATTAGAGTATATGGACACTAACTCTTAAAACGACCGACCGGGTCGTTACAACTTACGCACGAAGTGACGAGAGTCCGTGTATAACTACTAATTATGCTTATGTCTGGGTAGTTTAGGACCCAATTCATGAAATACCTGTGATGTTTGTGTTAATTAAAGTGCCTAAATTATATGAAAACTTGATAAAGGATTTGTAAGAGACCGAATGTCACTTATTTGTGTTTAGGCGGGTTACTTGACCGTTAATAGAAAGTGTGCTTCTTTGTGTATTAGCCCTATAATTGCTTTTAAATCGGGTGTTCGTAAAGTACCATTTCTTCTTGTGGAGCGGGACGAACGCCTCGGCAGTAGAATAGATGCATCTATGGTTCGTGCCGCTCGACTCTCGGCAGTGTACACAATATTTTGGATCCGACCGTACGACCTCGACATAAATCGTGTGTGATAATATTCAGAGACTAATTATACTTGATATTATTTCGTGGCTTGAGAGGTTAAAATTATAAATGACAGCAATTGACTAGAAATTTACTATTTGTGAAAGAATTATTTATTCACTGCTTATTATTGAGTTATTATTATATTTACATAACTCATGCTTATTTAGAATTTCCCATAGTTAGTGTCGGTGTCGACCCCTCTTCACTACTTCTTCGAGGTTATACTAGATACTTATTAAGTACATGTTGTTTATGTACTCACACTATACTTTTGCACTCACCGTGCATGCTCTGAGGCAGGTGCATCTGGCAGTCATACCAGCGCGCACCCCCGTTATCTCGAGGCCTAGTGGTGAGTTGCTTCCTGAGCTGTTTTACAACACCTAGAGTATCTCTTTTGTATCTATTTTCTGTCTACTTTATTCCAGACAATAGTTAGAGCTTTGTATATTCTACTAGTAGGCTTTATGGGTTTTTGGAGTTTTTAATTCACTGCATTTGCTCACTCATTTGCCTTTGTCTTATTTATTAAAAATCTTATACTCCTTAATTTCTTAATAAATGAAATTTAATTACTTTGAAACTTATTAAAAAGAGCAATCATATAGTTAGTTCATTGTTGACTTGTCTAAGGGCGATGTTGGGCGCCATCACGACCTATAGGAGAAATTGGATCGTGAAAAATACGATAGATAACAACAATCTAAACAACTGTAAAATATTCTCACGTAGTTAGAGAAAGTATAAAATTTCAATGAAATACTTTACCATTTGACAAAATTCAGAAGATGGTCTTCTTACGGTATTATCTTATCATTAGTATAGCACTTGCGCTATGCACGGATAATATAAATCATATCGTATGATCTAGTTAGTTTGACCGCACAATATGAAAATCTTATGAAATTAAAAAAGATTCATATGGTCACGAATAGCTTTCCACTTCCTCGTTTTTCTTTACAACTTGTTTGGATGGTTGTTATACATCGTTTCATAATGTATCGTATCGTATTATACTGTATCGTTTGATAAATACAGTGTTTGGATAGATTGTATTGTTTGCCATTGTTTCATGATATCATGCTCCATCAATATGAAGAATAAATTTGTAATATTATAAAGAAAAATTATGATATGGGGTAAATTTATTAAATAAAAATGTAGGGTAAATGATAAAATGAAATTATTTAATAATAGTGAAGTGTGAGATGAGAGAAAAAGACAAGATAACGATGCAACCACACCAGATCGGACGTTACATAAAGTGGCACATTTCGTCGTTACGTACCGACGGATTTAACGATACGATACAATAAAATTTAAGTAACAACCAAAACAAACATCATATTTTAAGTAACAATACGATACAATACAATACGTAACACCATCCAAACAAGTTGTTGTTTGACTTAGTATTTTTGTTAATTCTCTCTTTTTAATATAAATATTTTTCTTACTCCTAAAACTTTTTCTTGAATTTTTTCTATTGTACATTTTCTTTTGAATTCGTCCAAAGTATAAATTAATTTTTTCTTTATTAGTTATAAATCTACCAATTTTTTAATAATTGATATTTCATATTATATGCCTAGAAATTAAGTTTTTTTACTCCATTGACTTTTTATTAAAATTTTGATTATTAAGATTTATTTATCAAAGTCAACTATCTTTTAAAATTATACTTTGTTACGGAGTATTATTCCATTGCCTAATATTTTTTGTTTTTGACTTTTATCTATTAAGATTTAAGTTTCGTGATATTTTACATGTGTATGAATTTTGTCATTAATACTCAATAACGCTTTATGAATTGAATTTTAATAAATCTTATCATTTTATATTTTATACCACTTTTTCTCCTTTTATTCCTCGATTATCATTTTTTCTTTATTCGTTGCTCAATATGATTGTACTATCATGTGAATTTTTTATTAGTTTACCTTTAAATTTAATGTCTTTGCTTATTACCTCCTTTAATATAACATAGATAATATAAAATTCTTACTTATGAAAAAAAAATTGAACGCAAAGACGGAGATTATATTACTAAACAAAAGGTTACATGGTCATAGTAGAGTTTCTTAGGACATTACTATTGCCCAAAGTTGCTACATAATAACAAACAGTTGTAGAAATAAACTTTGAACTATTACATAATCCATGCTTGTTCTTGATTACTTCTACTCAACAAAAAAGGAAGGACGAGCATGGTAGAAACACCTAGTAGAGGACATGTTCTTAAAAACTTCCTTGGCCAACCCATGTGCCACTTCATTTTCTTCTTTGAAATTATGTTTCAGAAGGGGGGAGCTTCAACTGGTGCATTAATAATCTGCATTCAAAAACAATATTAGAAAGATTATAGTGGTCTTCATATATATAAGCTTGATGATTTCCGTGCAGTCTGTTTCAATTTCTATTTTTTGGAAGTTCATCTTTTTTGCAATTTTCAAGCCTTCTTGTAGGGCCATTAATTCTACATGTGTGGGTGATATTGCATGGCTTGCTTTTTGGAATCCCACAATCCAGTCTTCGTCGCTATTTCTGAATGTTCCACCTAGACCAACTGCCATATTATTTTTTGAGAAAGCACCGTCTATGTTTAATTTAACCATGCCAATTTGTGGTTTGTCTCACTTGATGTCAATCCTGTTCTTAAGACTTTTGAAGGTTTTTTTTTCGTGAAGAAGTTCCCACGCTTGATGAATAACTTTGTGAGCTTCTAGGTCAAGGTCAAGATTGTTGAAATTATTATAGTTTCTATTTTTCCAAATATTCCAGATGGAGAAAGGCAATAAAGTTTCCCAATTTGTTGGATGATTACTATACTTGTAACGACCCGACCGGTCGTTTCGTGAGATTAGACATGTTTCCTCTGTTTCAGCTTCTTCATGTGTTATTTAACCTAATTATGATGTGCTAGTTCGGGTTCGGAGTTGTCGTGGTGAGAATTGAGACACTTAGTCTCTTAAATGAGCTTAATAGTTGGGAAAGTCAATCGGGAGTTGACTTATAAGTAAACGACCTCGGCATGTAGATTTTATAGCTCAACTAGCTTTGTTAGGTGATTTGGGACTTAGGAGTGTGATCGGAATGTGGTTTTGAGGTCCGAAGTAGAATTAGGCTTGAATTGGCGAAATTGAGTTTTTGGGGATTTCGCCGGCAGTGGAAAATTAGCTATCAGGGTCGGAATGAAATTCCGGAAGTTAGAACAGGTTAGTAGGGTCATTTTGGATGTGCGTGCAAATTTCCAGGTCAATCGGACGTGTGTTGGATGGTTTCGGCATCTTTGGCACAATTTAGAAGTTTCTAAATTCATAGGCTTGTATCCGAGGTGAATTTGGTGTTTTGGCGTTGTTTTGGAGTGGTTCGAAGGCTCGACTAAGTTTGAATGATATTATGGGATGTTTTGGCATATTTGGTTGAGGTCCCGAGGACCTCGGGTGTGTTTCGGGAGGTTAACAGATCAATTTGAATGTTGGAAATTACACATTTTTGCTGGTGTTCAGTTCTGGTGTTCTTCTATGCGATCGCAAGAGTAAGGATGTGATCGCATAGGCTTGTTTAGGGCAGCATGATATTGTTCTATGCGACCGCGTTTGGGTGGTCGCGATCGCGTGGAGTAAGGGGGGGTGTGCTATGCGATCGCGTGCGTGGGTTGTGCGACCGCATATGGAGTGTGGCGCGTGAAGGGGCTGTGGGGTTGTTCTATGCGAACACGTGGGCCGGTAACGCGATCGCGTAAGGGAGATTGGGGCAATGCTTCGTGAACGCATGGCATTTCACGCGAACGCACTAAGGAAGGGCAGCTGGGCAGAATCTTTTAAACATAAAAAATGAGGGTTTAGTCCATATTTTCAAAAACCCATTAGAGAGATCGGGAGAAGGTGAAATTTGAAGGGATATTCAGTGGAGTTCTTGGGGTAAGTATTTTTCAATCGTATTTGGGTTTATTCCATTATTTGGTCTTGTTTTTCATCATTTAATTTGAGGAATTAGAGTGGAAATTGGGGGAAAATGGGAGGAAAGTTTGTGAATTTCTTTTGACGATTTGAGTGGGCAATTGAGGTCGGATTTTGATGAATTTGATATTGGGTAGACTCGTGAGGGAATGAGGATTCTAGTTTTGTTATTTTTATAGAATTCTGAGACGTGGGCCCGAGGTTGGGTTGGCCAATTTCGAATTTTTTGGGTAATTTTGATAATTTTTGAATGGATTTGGTTCCTTGGCATATAATAATGATATAAATATGTTTTTGGTAGATTTGAAGCAATCAGAGGCCGAGTGTAGAGGCAAAGGCAGTGTGGGCTAGGATTTTAGCTAGTTTTAAGGTAAATAACGTTTCCAAACTTAGTTCTGAGGGTTCGAAACCACGAACTATATGATATATGACTATAATTAAGGTGACGCACATGCCAAATGATGGGCGTGCGGGCGTGCACTGAGTAATTTGTGTCATGGCTCATCCCATGGCACCGTCTAGTAGCTATTACAGATTGATATCCGCATGTCTATTAATGTGGTAAATGTGAACATATTAGAAATCATGTTAAGTATAAATGCTAAGGCTTGACGCCAAAATTGCTGAGACCCGAGTGGTCTTATATTACTGTCTCATTATGTGATTATTTAATTTCATATACTTAGTCCTATCATAGCATATAATTTCATGCCTTAGTCTCGGTAACTGTTAATTTTACTCATATTTATCATTGTTTGGGCTGATTTATGCATCTGTGAGCCATGTGAGCGAGACTGGAGAGTAATGACTGAGTGAGGCCGAGAGCCTGTTATTGAGACAGTTGTAAGATCGGACTGCACACCGCAGCGATACTCTGATCTTGCCTTCGTTGGCTTGATATAGCGCTTGGGCTTATAGGAGCCCCTCCGGAGTCTTTACACCCCCAGTGAGCGCAGTGATATTGAGGGATGGATCTTCCTTGGACATGGACCTTGTTCGAAGTTGATGTGATGTTAGGGATGGATCGTCCCTGGACATGGATCTTGTCCGAGTGATTGAATTCCGGAGATGGATCTTCTCCGTGGGGATGGATTGGCCTTTTTCCTCAGTATGGAGTGACTACGGTCACCGATGTTCATGTACATTCCGGGACGGACCTTCCCTGGGCTTGAGAGCCATATACGGTATTGAGTGGACTTCTATGTGAGAGGTATGAGCACTGTGTGCATTTCCACACTGGTTTCATATATTTATATATATACATTGGCATGTAGAGTATACTGGGCATACTTGGCATATTTTGTTCACATTCTGATAAACTGTTAGCATGTGTAATTTATGTACGTTGTTATCGTAAATTCTGAGGTTTAGTCTGTCACTACCTCTCAACCCATAGTTTGGGTTCGTTACTTCTGAGTTGGTGTACTCACGTTACCCCCTGCACATTGTGTGCAGATCTAGGTACATTGGGACCCGGTAGTGGTTTCTGAGCAGCTGTCAGAGTTTCCAGGAGTCTTCGAGGTAGCATCTGGCGATCGCAACCTCGATTCCTCCATCTTTATCTTCCTGTCACATTTTCCTTATTTCAGACCATGTTGTCCATTTTCTATTTTGACATCTTATGTTGTAGTAGCTCGTGACACTAGATTTGGGGTTGGAGTTTGTCTCTAAATTGTATTTTAAATGATGTTAGACTTTCAAATGGATTGTTATCGATGTTTTGCTTCTAAATTTATAAATTTTCTGAAAAATAAACTTGGATTCAACGAAATGTGTGGCTTGCTTGATTCCACAACATGCGCCACGACTGAGTGTTTGACCGTGATCGCAGAGAGTAAATCACTGGGCAGTTATAAAATAAACCCTTCCGCGACCTAAGCCCTTTTTACACCATTTTTGTACGGACAAAGAAATCTTGAGGCGATTTTTGAAGAGGGAAATCAGTGGCATTCGTAGAGGTAAGTATTTTGGACCTTAAAAATCATTTATGGGTGATTATAGAACATAATCTCAGTACTAAATTCATGGAAATCAGTAGAAAAAGGTGGGTTTAGGGCTTGGGATTATGAGACCTTTAGGGGTCGATTTGAGGGGTCAATCAAACTCCGATTTTGGTGTTCTTTATATGTACGGACTCAGGAGATGATGAAGAACATTTTTGTATAAAAATTTCTGAGTTTCGGGATGCGGTCCCGGGGGTTGGGTTTTGACCGAATTCGGATTTTTGAGCTAAATTCGATATTTTTCAATTGGAAATTATTCCTTGAGCATGAACTGATGATAAAAATCTGAACTTGGTAGATTTGGATCCTTTGGAAATTGATTCGAGAGGCAAGCGCATCGCGGAATAGTTTCCGGGCTAGTTTTGAGGTAAGTAATGTCTTTAAATCCTGTCCTGAGGGTATGAAATCCTGGACTATGCACCCTTTCACGGGTTTTGAAATGCAAAGGTTGAAACTTTGGAGATATATTCCTTACTTAGGCGACTATTGAGTTGCAAAATGACTTTTTAAAGCTTATTTCCAATAGTACTATATATACTTGATATGATTTGGGATGTAAGCCATGTTTGGGGCCTAGTGCCGACTTGTTTACCCCTTGGGGGTTGTGTTACTATATTTTCCTCACTGATACATTATGATTTTACACTCAGTCTTTTCCTGATAAATTGTTTTGATACTCGGAGTATTTTGATACTATTTATTGAAAATAATGAAACACTGTTTTGGGTTGAGAACCCGGTATGTTTAAGGCCTAAGGACAAATTGAGAGTGTCTGACTGAGTGAGGCTTTCAAGCCTATATTGTGAGGAGGCTTTTAGGACTTATATGAGGGAGGCTTTCAGGCCTTATATGAGGGAGGCTTTCAGGCCTATATTGTGAGGAGGCTTTCAGGCCTTATGTTGTTATAGCGCTTGGGCTATAGGAGCCCCTCCGGAGTCTGTACACACCCCCAGTGAGCGCAGGTACCTATTGAGTGATGATTATTGCCCGCGGGGCTGATACTGAGTGATGATTGTTGCCCGCGGGGCTGTTACTGAGTGATTGTAAGAATGCCTGATAAAGAAACTGTTACGAGAAATGATTATGGCCCGAGGGACAGTTTTATGAAGATTTTTACTGAGTTTTCGAACTATGATTTACTTCATTTCAAACTTGTTTTTACTGAGATATACTGATATTACACTTGTTTTAAAGAATTTCTGGAAACTGATTTTTTGAACTCATGTATTTGATGAATACTATCTAGTGACTTGGTATTTTACTAGCTTTTGTGAATTGGTGTATCTGTACTGTGTGTTTCATAATTCTCAGACTGTGATTTATTTTCATTACTACTGAGTTGGCGTACTCATCTTTACTCCCTGCACCTCTGTGTGCAGATCCATGTATTGATTCGGAGCAGTAGTCGTCCGAGTTCGTTATCCGCAGGTTACGGGATTTCGAGGTAGCTGGCCAGCGTCCGCAGCTTCTCCATTTCCCTTCCTTATTTAGTATTAATATATTATTCCTAGACTTTGTCTATGACAATAGCAGAGTTAGTTTATTTTGTAGATGCTCATGACATGTTGACTCCGGGTCTTGGGGACGATTGTAGACTGTTGGCTTAATTGTTTTGTTTAAAGATTTTGAAATTTATATGCTTATTATGAATCGTTGAAAATAAATTTAGATATTTCAAAAGAAAAATGTGAAAATTTTGAGTGTTGGCTAGCCTAGTTCCACGATAGGCGCCATCATGGCTGGTTAGGATTTGGGGTCGTGACAGGTAATTTCTTACCTGAAGGCCCAGCGTATGGTAGATAAGGGGTGTTTATCGTATTTGGATTTTGTGAGGGATGTAAGTCTTGAGACTCCCACTATTGATTCTATTCTTGTGGTCCGTGATTTTTCGGACGTGTTTCCTGCTGACCTGCCAGGCATGCCACCTGACAGGGATATTGATTTTGGTATTGATTTGGTGCCAGGCACTCAACTTATCTCTATTCCACTGTATCGTATGGCACCAGTGGAGTTGAAGAAATTGAAAGATCAGCTTCAGGAACTCCTAGATAAGGGGTTCATTCGACCTAGTGTGTCACCTTTGGGTGCACCAGTGTTGTTTGTAAAGAAGAAGGATGGTTCTACGAGAATGTGCATTGACTACAAGCATTTGAACAATGTTACAATCAAGAATAAGTATCCTTTGCCTCGTATTGATGATTTGTTTGACCAGCTTCTGGGAGCTAGGGTGTTCTCTAAGATTGATTTGAGGTCCAGGTATCATCAGCTAAAGATTCGGGATTCTAACATTCCCAAGACAACTTTTAGGACTCGTTATAGTCATTATGAGTTTATGGTGATGTCTTTTGGGTTGACCAATGCCCCAACAACATTCATGCATTTTATGAACAACGTGTTTCAGCCGTACCTGGATTCATTTGTTATTGTGTATATTGATGGCATCCTGGTATATTCTCGTAGCCAGGAGGAGCACACTCAGCATTTGAGGGTTGTTTTGCAGAGATTGAGGGATGATAAGCTTTATGCAAAGTTCTCCAAGTGTGAGTTTTTTCTTGGCTCAGTAGCTTTCTTGGGGCACGTGGTGTCCAGTGAGGGTATTCAGGTTGATCCGACGAAGATAGAGGCGGTGCAGAGTTGTCCCAGACCGTCCTCAGTTACAGAGATTAGAAGCTTCCTTAGTTTGGCGGGATATTACCGTATCTTTGTGGAGGGGTTTTCTTCTATCGCTTCGCCCTTGACCAAATTGACCTAGAAGGGTGCTCCATTCAGGTGGTCGGACGAGTGTGAGGAGAGCTTTCAGAAGCTCAAGACTGCATTGACCTCAACTCCAGTGTTAGTATTACCATCAGCTTCAGGTTCTTACATAGTATGTTGTGATGCCTCGAGGATAGGCATTGGTTGTGTTTTGATGCAGGAGGGTAAGGTGATTGCCTATGACTCGCGCAAGTTGAAGACTCATGAGAAGAATTTTCCCGTTCATGATCTCGAGCTAGCAGCCATTATTCATGCCTTGAAGATTTGACATCATTATTTGTATGGGGTACATTGTGAGGTTTTCACTGATCAACATAGTCTACAACATCTGCTTAAGCAGAAGGATTTGAACTTGCGTCAGAGGAGATGGATGGAGCTTCTCAAGGACTATGATATCACTATTCTATACTATCCGGGGAAGGCCAATGTAGCGGCTGTTGCCTTGAGTCGCAGAGCAGAGAGTTTAAGGAGTCTAGCATATCTCCCAGTAGCAGAGAGACCATTAGCACTTGATGTTCAGACCTTAGCAGGTCAGTTTGTGAGATTGGACTTATCAGAGCCTCACCGGGTATTGGCTAGTGTAGCTTCCAAGTCTTCTCTTTATGACCAGATCAAAGAGCGCCAATATGATGACCCGCACTTGCTCGTTCTTCAGGACATGTTCCGATGAGGTGATGCCAGGGATGTGGTTATTGGTGATAATGGGGTTATGAGGATGCAGGGTCGGATTAGTGTGCTCAATGTGGATGGGCTTCGAGAGTTGATTCTAGTAGAGGCCCATAGCTCGCGGTATTCCATCCATTCGGGTGCCGCAAAGATGTATCAGGATCTGAGACAACATTATTGGTGGAGGCGGATGAAGAAGGATATTGTTGAGTTTGTAGCTTGATGTATCAATTGTCAGCATGTCAAATATGAGGACCAGAGGCCAGGTGGGTTGCATCAGAGGTTGGATATTCCGGAGTGGAAGTGGGAGCGGATCACCTTGGACTTTGTAGTTGGGCTCCCGCGGACTTCGAAGAGGTTCGATGCTATATGGGTTATCGTGGATCGGTTGACCAAGTCCGCGCACTTTATTCCTGTTAGTACTATTTATTCTTCAGAGCGGTTAGCCGAGATTTATATCAGGGAGATTGTTCAGTTGCATGGTGCTACAGTTTCTATCATTTCGGACAGAGGTACTCAGTTCACATCTCAGTTTTGGAGGGCCGTACAGAGAGAGTTGGGTACTCAGGTAGAGTTGAGCACAACATTTCATCCTCAGACTGACGGTCAATCAGAGCGCACTATTCAGATTTTGGAGGACATGTTGCGTGCTTGTGTCATTGATTTTGGGGGTTCATGGGACCATTTTCTGCCACTCGCGGAGTTTGCATATAATAATAGTTATTAGTCGAGTATCCATATGGATCCATATGAGGCTTTATATGGTAGGAGGTGTAGATCTCTTGTTGGTTGGTTTGAGCCGGGTGAGGTTAGGCTTTTGGGCACAGATTTGGTACAGGATGCGTTGGATAAGGTGAAGTTTATTCAGGAGCGGCTTCGCACGGCTCAGTCTAGGAAGAAGAGTTATGCGAACCGGAAGGTCCGAGATGTGTCTTTCATGGTTGGGGAGAAGGTACTGCTGAAGGTGTCACCCATGAAGGGTGTTATACGGTTCGAGAAGAGGGGCAAGTTGAGTCCACGGTTCATTGGGCCTTTTTACGTGCTTTAGAGGGCTGGAGAGGTGGCTTATAGACTTGCTTTGCCACCCAGCTTATCGAGTGTTCATCCAGTGTTTCATGTTTCGATGCTCCGGAAGTATGTTGGTGACTCGTCTCATGTCTTAGACTTCAACACAGTTCAACTTGAGGGTGATGTGTCCTATGAGGTAGAGCTAGTGGCTATTTTGGGTCGACATGTCAGAAGGTTGAGGTCTAAGGACATAGCTTCAGTAAAAGTGCAATGGAGAGGGCATCCGGTGGAGGAGGCCACCTGGGAGACCGAGCGGGAGATGTGGAGCAGATATCCTCACTTATTTGAGACTCCAGGTATGTTTCTAGACCCGTTCGAGGATGAATGTTTGTTTAAGAGGGGAAGAATGTAACGACGCGGCCGGTCTTTTCGTGAGATTAGCCCGGTTTCCTCTATTTCAGCTTCTTCATGTGTTATTTAACCTAATTATGATGTTTTGGTCCGTTGGTTCGGGTTCTGAGTGGTCGTGGTGAGAATTGAGATACTTAGTCTCTTAAATGAGCTTAATAGTTGGGAAAGTCAACCAGGAGTTGACTTATAAGTAAACGACCTCAGAATTTGGATTTTATAGCTAGGATAGCTTCGTTAGGTGATTTGGGACTTAGGAGTGTGATCGGAATGTGGTTTGGAGGCCCGAAGTAGAATTAGGCTTGAATTGACTTAATTGAGTTTTTGGCGATTTTCGGTCGGCAGTGGAAAATTAGCTATCGAAGTCGGAATGGAATTTCGGAAGTTTGAACAGGTTCGTAGGGTCATTTTGGATGTGAATGGATATTTTCAGGTCAATCGGACGTATGTTGGATGGTTTCAGCATCTTTGGCGAAATTTAGAAGTTTATAAGTTCACAGGCTTGTATCCGAGGTGAATTTGGTGTTTTGGCGTTGTTTTGGAGTGGTTCGAAGGCTCGACTAAGTTTTAATGATGTTATGGGATGTGTTGGAATGTTTGGTTGAGGTCCCAAAGGCCTCGGGTGTGTTTCGGGAGGTTAACAAATCAATTTTGGATGTTGGAAATTGCAGATCTTTGCTTGTGTTCAGTTCTGGTGTTCTTCTATGCGATCGCAAGAGTAAGGATGCGATCGCATAGGCTTGTCTGGGGAAGCATGATATTTGTTCTATGAGACCGCGTTTGGGTGGTCGCGATCGCGATCGCGTGGAGTTAGGGGGTGTGTGCTATGCGATCGCGTGTGTGGGCAATGCAAACGCATAGGGAGTAAGGCGCGTGAAGGGGTTGTGGGGTTGTTCTGTGCAAACGCGTGGGCCAGGAACGCGAGCACGTAAGGGAGATTGGGGAAGTGCTTCGCGAATGCGTGGCGTTTCACGCGAACGCACTGAGGAAGGGCAGCTTGGCAGAATCTTTTAAACATAAAAAACGAGGGTTTAGTCCATATTTTCAAAAACCCATTAGAGAGCTCGGGAGAAGGTGAAATTTGAAGGGATATTCAGTGAAATTCTTGGGGTAAGTATTCTTCAGTCATATTTGGGTTAATTCCATGATTTGGACTTGTTTTTTATCATTTAATTTGAGGAATTAGAGTGGAAATTGGGGGAAAATGGGAGGAAAGTTTGGGAATTTCTTTTGATGATTTATATCGAATTTCGAGACGTGGGCTCGGGGATCGGGTTTGGCAAATTTCGGAATATTTTGGTAATTTTGATAATTTTCGAATGGGCTTCGTTCCTTGGCATATAATAATGATATAAATCTGATTTTTGGTAGATTTAGAGCAATAGGAGGCCGAGTCTAGAGGCAAAGGCACTGTGGGCTAGGATTTTAGACGGTTTTGAGGTAAGTAACGTTTCCAAACTTGGTTCTGAGGATTCAAAACCCCCAACTATATGATATATGACTATAATTAAGGTGATGCACATGCCAAGTGACGGGCGTGCGGGCATGCACTGAGTAATTTGTGGCCTGGATCATCCAATGACACCATCTAGTAGCTATTACAGATTGATATCCTCACTTCTATTAATGTGGTAAATGTGAACATGTTAGAAATCATGTTAAGTATAAATGCTAAGGCTTCATGCCAAAAATGCTAAGACCCGAGTGGTCTTATATTACTGTCTCATTATGTGATTATTTGATTTCACATATTCAGTCCTGTCATAGCATATCATTTCATGCCTCAGTCTCTGTAACTGTTAATTTTACTCATATTTATCATTGTTTGGGTTGATTTATGCATCTGTGAGCCATGTGAGCGAGACTGGAGTGTAATAACTGAGTGAGGCCGAGAGCCTTTTATATAGACAGTTGTGAGATTGGACTGCACACCGCTACAATACCCTGATCATGCCTTCGTTGGCTTGATATAGCGCTTGGGCTTATAGGAGCCTCTTTGGAGTCTTTACACCTAGTGAGCGCATTGATATTGAGGGATGGATCTTCCCTAGACATGGACCTTGTCCGAAGTTGATGTTATGTGAGGGATGGATCGTCCCTGTATATGGATCTTGTCCGAGTGAATGAATTTTGGAGATGGATCTTCTCCGTGGGGCTGGATTGGCCTTTTTCCTCAGTATGGAGTGACTACGGTCACCGATGTTCATGTACATTCCGGGATGGACCTTCCCTGGGCTTGAGAGCCATATACGGTATTGAGTGGACTTCTATGTGAGAGGTATGAGCACTGTGTGCATTTCCACACTGGTTTCATATATTTATATATATACATTGGCATGTAGAGTATATTGGGCATACTTGGCATATTTTGTTCATTTTTTGATAAACTGTTAGCATGTCTAATTTATGTACGCTGTTATCGTAAATTCTGAGGTTTAGTCTGTCACTACCTCTCAGTCCATAGTTTGGGTTCGTTACTTCTGAGTTGGTGTACTCACGTTACCCCCCTGCACCTTGTGTGCATATCCATGTACATCCGGACCCGGTAGTGGTTGCTGAGTAGCTGTCAGAGTTTCCAAGAGTCTTCGAGGTAGCAGCTGGCGATCGCAACCTCGATTTTTCCATCTTTATCTTCTTGTCGCATTTTCCTTATTTCAGACCATGTTGTCCATTTTCTATTTTGACATTTTATGTTGTAGTAGCTCGTGACTAAGTGACACTAGATCTGGGGTTGGATTTTGTCTCCAAATTGTATTTTAAATGATGTTAGACTTTCAAATGGATTGTTATCGATATTTTGCTTCTAAATTTATAAATTTTCTGAAAAATAAACTTGGATTCAACGAAATGTGTGGCTTGCCTGATTCTACGATAGGCGCCATCACGACTAAGTGTTTGGGATCGTGACAATATTGGATGAAGATATTTTTTAGGCTCACGAGCTAGTGAATATTCTTCTCAATATTTAGACTAGGTATCCCTATATTCTTCCAAAAACGTATAAAGGCAGGACAATGTAAAAAAATATGTTGGATATCTTCCACCCCAACTCTACAAATCGTACCGTCAATGTTGATCCCAATATGAGCTAATAAGGCACGACAAGGAATATGATTATGCATGTATTGCCAAATGAATAATTTAATTTTGTTAGGGCAGTGAAGGTCCCAAATCCATTTAAAAGAGGAGCTAGTTGAGTTGGTAGAAGTTAAAATATTGTAGCAAGGAAATACCATCGATACTCCACTCCTCATTCTTGATAAGGTCTTTTATTGAAAGATTTTGATCATCCCAGCTGAGAAAGTTGATTATTAATTTATTACTCATTTACTTGAAATTCATTTATCATTCTATATCTTTTGACGTTATCTATTATGGTCTTAGTTATGTTTTATTATTTGTATGAATTTTTTCATCATAATTCAAACGATACTGCCATGACCTTAAATCCACTAGTCGTGATGACATCTACTCCAACTCTCTAGGTAAGCCAAATAATAACTATCCAATTCCAATAATATTAACAAGACAATAAAGTAAAGAAATTATCTGAATCTTATACATTTTTCAAGGACTGGTAGTACAAATCATGAGTTTCTAAGAATAGGGTTTACAAAGCTCAAATGAAATAAATGCATAGTCTGTTTGAAAAGTGCATAAACAAAGATTTATAGATCTAAGTCTACAACGAACAAGAGGCAACTACAACCGGGATGCAAGTACATCTTTAACCCAGCTCCCGTCGAACACAGCAACATCATCAACCAACATCTGCACGCAAGGTGCAGAAGTGTAGTATGAGTACAACCGACCCCATGTACTCAGTAAGTAACAAACTGTCACGACCCAAATTTCCATCCTTAGTGATCGTGATGGCGCCTAACACCACACTTGCTAGGCAAGCCAATGTTAGAAATCGAATAATTTATTTCCTTAATTAATTACTTAAGCATAAATAAATAAATTCCAAATGAACTGAATTAGATTAATTTTTGACAACAATAAAACAGAATAATAATAATGACCGATTAAATAGAACGAACCACGAACTAATTATAATAATAACTCTAAGACTACCCCAGGGTCTGATATCACAATCCACGAACTACTAAAGAATGCTACAAATAATGGATGAAAGAATAGTGTAACTGTTCTGAATATAATAAAACAGTGTAAATAATAATGGGAGAATACTCTCGGAATCTGCGAACGCCGGCATATGTACCTCGTATCTCCAAACGAATCGGGTGGTTGTCCTGGAATCCTCTATTGTTGACTAGTACATGGATCTGTGCAAAAGAGCACAGAGTGTAGTATCAGTACAACCGACCCCATGTACTGAGTAAGTGCCGAGCCTAACCTCGGCGAAGTAGTGACGAGGCTAAGTCGGGGCTTCAACAATATAATCGATAATAACAATAAATAATAAAGCCAGAAGGAAGTCTAAACAAACAAATAAATAAGTGCTGCAACAAAATAAAATAACTCAGCTATAACCAATTCTCAAATAACTCTTCAAAGTTCCAAACTTTAACTTTGAATAAAAATAGTACTGAAATATTTAAAGAGTAGTAAAATAGACATTTTAACTTTTCAAAACTTTTATTTTCTTTTTCTTTAAAAATCGGTAAAATATAAATGCCATCCCTTATCGCTCCTTGTTGCGGCGTGCAACCCGCTCCCACCTGTCCTCCCTTATTTCTCCTCCCTAAAATATCACCCTTATTACTCCTGTTGCGGCGTGCAACCCGATCCCACCTGTCCTCCCTTATCACTCCTTGTTGCGACGTGCAACCCGCTCCCACCAGACATATCATATCAATTTATTCATAATTTTCACAATTCAGGCCAAGCCTTTCACAATATTTTTGTCTCAACAATTATAAATAATAAACTGCGTTTTTCTCATAACTTCATCAATAAGCTCTCAACCATGAAACCAACAGAAATATCAAAATATATATGCATTTGTTTAATAAAAACAATACCAAACCTCTCAACCATGTTTATATCACAAGGAAACCAGTTCAAACAAACAATACTCGTTTCAAATAGTCACAACAATATCTAACAACAAATCAACAAGGCCAAATAGTCATAGAAACAATAATGAACATATAACAATTAAGACAAATATCAAATAAGTGGGGAACGGGAAAGGGGATCATGTTTAACAACCAATTTGGGTGGTGCATAGATACTCGTCACCACACTTATACACCACGCCCATGCATTTCACATAACAAACAAGTGGGGAGTCCTATTCCCTCAAGCCTAAGTTAGACCAAACACTTGCCTCAATTCCGCAGGCCAATCACTACTCAATTATTGCTTTTCCTTTTGAATTCACCTCTAACTTGCTCGAATCTAATCACAATTAACTTAATATAATTAACTAATGTTAAAGGAACTAACTTTATTGAAAAATATAATTTTTTCTAAGTTTTCTAAAAAAAAAGTGAATACCCGACCACCGGGCCCGCTCGGTCTAAACTCGGGGTTCGGACCAAATTACGTTTACCCATTCGCCCACGAACTCAAATATGCTATTAGTTTTGAAATCCGACCTTAATTTGATATAAAAATTCAATTTTTACAAAACTCCTTAATTCTACCTAAATCCTAGATTTTTACCATGAAACTTCTTTGTTTTTGCTTTAAAAGTGATACAAAATAGTAAGGAATTGAAAGAACAAGGTTTGGAATTGATTACCTATGAATTGGGGATGAAGATTGTTGAAGAAAACTCGTTTTTAGGGCTAGAACCTCGAAACATTGGAGAAGAGAGGGTTCTGCCCGGTTTTAATTCGATATTTATTATAGTTGCGCTGGGCAACTGTGCGATCGCGGGTAATTATATGTGATCGCACACGGTAAGGGAAATTTGAGCACTGCGTTCGCATGGGGAGGGCTGCGATCGCACAGGGTATTGACCTCCCCTCCCCCCAGGTCTGATTTACTCAGTGCGATCGCGAAGGGTACTGTCCGTTCGCATAGCACAACTGGATGAAAGCAGTGCTATCGCGCTCCTGGAGGTGCGTTCGCACAGTGTACCAAACAGGGCCTCCAACTTTACTCTGTGCGATCGCGGACTTGCCTATGCGATCACACAGAACAAAATACCTGGACACCAGCAATGAAAAACCAACAGTTATTTTTAAGTGAAAAACACCCCGTGGCCTATTCGAAACTCACTCGAGCCCTCAGGGCTCCAAACAAATCATGCACGCAAGTCTAAAAACATCATACGGACTTGCTCGTGCGATAAAATCATAAAAATAACATGTAAATCTATGAATTAAACCTCAAAACTCATCATTTTCAACAAAAACTCTTAAACTTTATAATTTCTCAACCGGATGTCCGAATCACGTCAAACGAACTCCGTTTTTTATCAAATTTCACAGTTAACCTTTAAATATCATAACAAAGTTATACCGGGCTTCGGAACCAAAATACGGACCCGCTACCAATGATTTGTAGCATTATTTATTTTCTTTAATTCTCAAACATTTCAGGAAAATAATTTCTTTCAAAAATTGATTTATAAGGCTTGGGACCTCGGAATTCATTTCCGGGCATACGCCCGAGTCCCATATTTTACTGCGAACCTCCCTGGATCGTCGGAACACGGATCTGGGTCCGTTTACTCAAAATGTTGACCAAAGTCAACTTTTATCAAATTTTAAATTGTAAAAATCACTATTTCTCATATTTTCGCATAAAAGCTTTCCGGTTTCATGCCCGGACTGCACACACAAATCGAGGTATTTAATTTTAGTCTTTTTATGGCTATTAAGCATGGAACAGAGTCTAATTTTATAAAATGACCCCTTGGGTCATCACAATCTCCACCTCTAAAATACACGTTCGTCCTCGAACGGACATAGAAAATTACCTGAAGTGGCGAACAAGTGTGGGTATCTACTCTGCATGTCTGACTCAGAATCCCAAGTAGTTGCCTTAGTGGGCTGGCTTCTCCACTGCACTCGAACTGAAGGAAAACTCTTAGATCTCAATTGGCGAACCTGCCGGCCTAAAATAGCTACCGGCTCCTCCTCATAAGTCAAGTCTTTGTCCAACTGGACAGAGCTGAAATCTAACATGTGGGACGGGTCACCATGATATTTCCGGAGCATAGACACATGGAATACCGGGTGAACTGAGGATAACCCTGGAGGCAATGCAAGTCAGTAAGCTACCTCCCCAACCTTATCAAGAATCTCAAACGATCCGATATACCTAGGGCTTAACTTGCCCTTCTACCCAAACCTCATAACACCCTTCATGGGCGACACACGAAGCAATACTCTCTCTCCAACCATGAATGCTACATCACGAACCTTGCGATCACCATAACTCTTTTGCCTAGACTGAGCCGCACGAAGTCTCTCCTGAATAATCTTGACCTTATCTAAGGCCTCCTAAACTAAGTCGGTACCCAACAACCGAGCCTCTCCTAGCTCGAACTATCCAACTGGCGATCTGCACCGTCTACCGTATAACGCCTCATAAGGAGCCATCTGAATGCTCGACTGATAACTATTATTATAAGCAAACTCCGCTAATGGAAAGAGCTGATCCCATGAACCTCCAAAGTCAATAACACAAGCACAGAGCATGTCTTCCAATATATGAATGGTACGCTCGGACTTCCCGTCAGTCTGAGGGTGAAATGCTGTACTCAACTCCACTCGGGTACCTAACTCACGCTGAACTGCCCTCCAAAAGTATGAAGTAAACTGCGTACCCCTATTAGAAATGATAAACACGGGCACCCCATGAAGGCGAACAATCTCCCGAATATACAACTCAGCCAACCGCTCTGAAGTATAAGTACTAGCCACTGGAATGAAGTGCGCTGACTTAGTCAGCCTGTCCACAATAACCCAAACCGCATCAAATTTCCTCTGAGTCCGTGGGAGCGCAACAACGAAGTCCATAGTGATACTCTCCCACTTCCACTTAGGAATCTCTATCTGCTGAAGCAAACCACCAGGTCTCTGATGCTCATATTTTACCTGCTGACAATTTAAGCAACAAGACACATAAGCCACAATATCCTTTTTCATCCTCCTCCACCAATAATGTTGTTTCAAATCTTGGCACATTTTTGCTGCACCTGGGTGAATAGAATACTTGGAGCTATGAGCCTCCTCAAGGATCAATTCACGAAGGCCATAAACATTACGCACACACAACCTACCTTGCATCCTCAAAATTCCATCCTCTCCAACTGTTACCTGCTTGGCATCACCGTGCCGAACCGTGTCCCTAAGGATCGCCAAATGTGGGTCATCATCCTGCCGCTTTCGGATACAATCAATTAGAGAAGACCGAGCGACAGTACAAGCTAGGACACTGAAATATCCAACCTCACGAACTGATTAGCCAAAGTCTCAATGTCTGAAGCCAAGGATCTCTTGCCAACTGGGATATATGCAAGACTACCCATACTCACGCCTTTCTACTCAATGCATCGGCCACCACATTGGCCTTCCCCGGGTGATACAANTTGCCAACTGGGATATACGCAAGACTGCCCATACTCACCGCCTTTCTACTCAATGCATCGGCCACCACATTGGCCTTCCCCGGGTGATACAATATAGTGACATCATAATCTTTTAACAACTCTAACCACCTCTACTGCCTCAAATTTAGATCTTTCTGCTTGAATAAGTACTGGAGGCTACGATGGTCAGTAAAAATCTCACACGGCACGCCATAAAGATAATGCCTCCAAATTTTCAAAGCATGAACAATAGCCGCCAACTCTAAATCATGAACATGGTAATTTTTCTCATGGACTTTCAACTGACGAGACGCATATGCAATCACCCTACCATCTTGCATCAACAGTGCTCCAAGGCCAACTCGAGAAGCATCACAATACACCGTGAAAGAACCTGAATCTGATGGTAACACCAACACTGGGGCTGAAGTCAAGGCTGTCTTGAGCTTCTGAAAGCTCGCCTCGCACTCCTCTGACCATGTAAATGGGGCACCTTTCTGAGTCAATTTAGTCATTAGGGCTGCTATGGATGAAAACTCCTCCACAAAACGACGGTAGTAACCGGCCAAACCCAAGAAACTCCTAATCTCCGTGGCTGTGGTGGGTCTAGGCCAGTTCTTGACTGCTTCTATCTTCTTAGGATCAACCTGAATACCCTCAGCTGATACGATATGACCCAAAAAGGCCATTGAATCTAACCAGAACTCACGATTAGAAAACATAGCATACAACTGATTATCCCTCAAAGTTTGGAGTGCTATACGGAGATGTTGCTCGTGCTCTTCCTGACTGCGGGAGTATATAAGAATGTCATCAATGAACACAATCACAAAAGAGTCCAGATGTGGCTTGAAAACCCGATTCATTAAGTCCATAAAGGCCGCTGGAGCATTAATCAGCCCAAAAGAGATAACCAAAAATTCATAGTGCCCATACCTCGTACGGAAGGCTGTCTTAGGGATATCAGACGCCCTAATCTTCAGCTGATGGTAGCCTGACCTCAAATCAATTTTAGAAAATACTCTAGCACCCTGAAGCTGATCAAATAGGTCATTAATCCTCGGCAATAGATATTTATTCTTGATAGTAACTTTATTCAGCTGTCTGTTGTCTATGCACCTTCTCATTGACCCATCTTTCTTCTTTACAAACAAACCGGTGCACCCCAATGCGAGACACTGGGTCTTATAAAACCCTTATCTAACAAGTCTTGCAACTGTTCTTTCAGCTCTTTCAGTTCAGGTGGGGCCATCCGATATGGAGGAATGGAAATGGGCTGAGTGCCCGGAGCCACATCAATACAGAAATCTATATCCCTGTCGGGCGGCATACCCGGCAGGTCTGCAGGAGATACCTCAGGAAACTCACGCACGATAGGAACTGACTCTATAGAAGAAACCTCAGCATCAGAATCACGAATATGATCCAAATAAGCCAAGCACCCTTTTTCCACCATGCGACGAGCCTTGGCATATGAAATTGCCCGGCTGGGAGGATGACCATGAGTCCCTTTCCATTCCAATCGAGGCAACCCCGGTAAGGATAAAGTAACCGTATTGGCGTGACAATCTAAGATGGCATAATAGGGCGACAACCAATCCATGCCCCATATAATATCAAAGTCAACCATGTCTAGAAGTAAAAGATCAACACTAGTTTCAAGACCTTTAATGACTACCGCGCACGAACGATATACTCGATCTACCACAATAGCATCCCCCACCGGTGTAGACACATAAACAGGAACACTCAAGGGATCATGGGGCACATTCAAATACGAGGCAAAATAAGAGGAAACATACGAATAAGTAGACCCCGGATCAAACAAACGGAAGCGGCTCTATCACAAACTGAGATGATACATGTAATAACAGCGTCAGAGGATTCTGCCTCAGGCCTAGCTGGAAAAGCATATAGTCGGGGCAGAACCCCACCACCCTAAACCACACCTCTGGGAGGACATCTACCTCTAGCAGGCTGACCTCCACCTCTATCTATCTGTCCTCCACCTCTAACATTATGGCCTCTACCTCTGACTACCTGACCCCTACCCCTTGCTGGCTGGGCAGGTGGTACTGCAGCTGGTGCCGGAACTATGGCACGAGAACCCTGGTACTGATGCTGACTACTCAAAAATCTCGGACAAGCTCTCCGAACATGCCCATATTCACCACACTCAAAACATCCTTCCTGATATGAGGACTGACCCAGACGAACCGGCTGACCACGATAATAACTCAGCAGATGAGGTGCTCCAGTAGAAGCTGAAGGAGCACTGTAGACTGGCTGAGTAGAAGGAGGTACATAAGAACCACGTCCCCCTGAAGTACCATGTGAAACCTGTAGCGTTGAATGGAATGGCCTGGATGAATGGCCTCTACTAAATGAAGTCCCGCCTCCAGACGAGGCACCACTAAAAACACCAGAATGGTGAGGTCTCTTGTCTGACCACTGACCTCCCATCCCAAGAACTGACTCAACCCTCCTAGCTATATTAGCTGCATCCTGAAGAGAAATCTTGGACCCTGTTTCCTTGGCCATCTGCAACCTGATGGGCTGAGCAAGGCCATCAATAAACCGTCTGACCCTCTCCCTCTCCGTGGGCAATATAAGAATAACATGTCTAGCCAAATCCACAAAACGAGTCTCGTACTGAGTCACAGTCATGTTGCCCTGCTGAAGTCGCTCAAACTGACGACGCTTATCCTCTTGAGTAGTGACAGGTAAGAACTTCTCCAAAAAGAGATGAGAAAACTGATCTCAAGTCAGAGCAGGTGATCCAACTGGCCTAGTCAACAAATAATCTCTCCACCATTTCTTGGCGGAACCAGTCATCTGAAAAGCTGCAAAATCGACCCCATTAATCTCCAAAATACCCATATTACGCAACACCTCATGACAACTATCCAGATATTCCTGAGGGTCACCTAAAGTAGCACCACTGAAATGGATAGGGAATAGCTTAATGAACCTGTCAAGTCTCCACAAAGCATCTGATGACATGGTTTCCCCATTAGCGAGCGACACTGCTACAACTAGCTGAATTACCCCAATGGGATTGGCCATTGGAGTCTGAACCTGAGGAGTAGTCTGAACCGGAGTGTGGGTAGTAGGAGTCGGGACCCCTCCTCCAGCCTGATATACGGCTGCTGCAACAGGAAAAGTGCCAGTCTGGGACACACTCTCCATAAGTCCCACTAAACGTACCAAAGCATCCCGATGAACTGGGGTAGCAATAAACCCCTCGGGAACCTGAGTTGGTCCCGTTGGGACAGTCTGAGCCGGAACCCCCTCATTAAACTCAATCTTGGGTTCCTCAGTTGTGGCTGCTGCCTGAGCAATGGGCTGAGTCCTACCCCTGCTTCGGCCTCTGGCATGGCCTCGACCTCTGCCCCTAGTAGGAGCTGCTGCTGTTGGAGGTCCGAAATTTTGGTCAGCGGAAGATGAAGCACGTGTTCTCGCCATCTGCGAGAGAATAGAAGAATCCAAATCAGTATTTGAGATACAAGGATCGCACGATAGAATAGAAATAAAAATGGGGTTGTTTCCTAACTCAATAGCCTCTGAGAGATAAGTACAGTCGTCTCTGTACCGATTCTCCAGACCCTACAAGCTTGTTCGTGGATTGTGAGACCTAAGTAAACCTAGTGCTCTGATACCAACTTGTCCCGACCCAAATTCCCAACCTTAGTGATCGTGATGGCGCCTAACACCACAATTGCTAGGCAAGCCAATGTTAGAAATCGAATAATTTATTTCCTTAATTAATTACTTAAGCATAAATAAATAAATTCCAAATGATCTGAACTAGATTAATTTTCAACAACAATAAAACAGAATAATAATAATGACAGATTAAATAGAACGAACCACAAACTAATTATACTAATAACTCTAAGACTACCCCAGGGTCTGGTGTCACAATCCACGAACTACTAAAGAATGCTACAAATAATGGCTGAAAGAAATAGTGTAACTGTTCTGAATATAATAAAATAGTGTAAATAATAATGGGAGACTCTCGGAATCTGCGAACGCCGACAGATGTACCTCGTGTCCCCAAACGAATCAGGTGGTCATCCTGGAATCCTCTATTGTTGACTAGTACCTGGATCTGTGCAAAAGAGCACAGAGTGTAGTATCAGTACAACTGACCCCATGTACTGAGTAAGTGCCGAGCCTAACCTCGGCGAAGTAGTGACGAGGCTAAGTCGGGGCTTCGACAATATAATCGATAACAACAATAAATATTAAAGCCAGAATGAAGTCTAAACAAATAAATAAATAAGTGCTGCAACAAAATAAAATAACTCAGCTATAACCAATTCTCAAATAACTCTTCAAAGTTCCAAACTTTAACTTTGAATAAAAATAATACTGAAATATTTAAAGAGTAGTAAAATAGACATTTTAACTTTTCAAAACTTTTATTTTCTTTTTCTTTAAAAATCAGTAAAATATAAATGTCATCCCTTATCACTCCTTGTTGCGGCGTGCAACCCGCTCCCACCTGTCCTCCCTTATTTCTCATCCCTAAAATATCACCCTTATTACTCCTGTTGCGGCGTGCAACCCGATCCCACCTGTCCTCCCTTATCACTCTTTGTTGCGGCGTGCAACCCACTCCCACCAGTAATATCATATCAATTTATTCATAATTTTCACAATTCAGACAAAGCCTTTCACAATATTTTTGTCTCAACAATTATAAATAATAAACTGCATTTTTCTCATAACTTCATCAATAAGCTCTTAACCATGAAACCAACAGGCATATCGAAATATATATGCATTTGTTTCATAAAAACAATACCAAATCTCTCAACCATGTTTATATCACAAGGAAACCAGTTCAAAAAACCAATACTCTTTCCAAATAGTCACAACAATATCTAACAACAAATCAACAAGGCTAAATAGTCATAGAAACAATAATGAACATATAACAATTAAGACAAATATCAAATAAGTGGGGAACGGGAAAGGGGATCATGTTTAACAACCAATTTGGGTGGTGCATAGATACTCGTCACCATACCTATACACCACTCCCATTAATTTCACATAACAAACAAGTGGGGAGTCTTATTCCCTCAAGCCAAAGTTAGACCAAACACTTACCTCAATTCCGCAGGCCACTCACTGCTCAATTATTGCTTTTCCTTTTGAATTCACCTCTAGCTTTCTCGAATCTAATCACAATTAACTTAATATCATTAACTAATGTTAAAGGAACTAACTTTATTGAAAAATATAATTTTTCCTAAGTTTTCTAAAAAAAGTGAAACCCGACCACCGGGCCCGCTTGGTCTAAACTCAGGGTTCGGACCAAATTACGTTTACCCATTCATCCACGAACCCAAATATGCTATTAGTTTTGAAATCCGACCTTAATTTGATATAAAAATTCAATTTTTACAAAACTCCCTAATTCTACCCAAATCCTAGATTTTTACCATGAAAATTCATTGTTTTTGCTTTAAAAGTGATGCCAAATAGTAAGGAATTGAAAGAACAAGGTTTGGAATTGATTACCTATGAATTGGGGATGAAGATTGTTGAAGAAAACTTGTTTTTAGGGCTGGAACCTTGAAAAATTGGAGAAGAGAGGGTTCTGCCAGGTTTTAATTCGATATTTATATTAGTTGCGTTGGGCAACTGTGCGACCGCGGGTAATTATATACGATCACACAGGGTAATGGAAATTTGAGAACTGCATTCGCATGGGGAGGGGTGCGATCACACAGGGTATTGACCTTCCCTCCCCCAGGCCTGATTTACTCAGTGCGATTGCGAAGGGTACTGTGCGTTCGCATAGCACAACTGGATGAAAGCAGTGCGATCGCGCTCCTGGAGGTGCATTCGCACAGTGTACCAAACAGGGCCTCCAACTTTACTCGGTGCGATCGCGGACTTGACTATGTGATCGCACAGAACAAAATACCTGGACAGCAGCAATGAAAAACCAACAATTATTTTTAAGTGAAAAACACCCCGTGGCCTATCCGAAACTCACCCGAGCCCTCGGGGCTCCAAACAAATCATGCACGCAAGTCTAAAAACATCATACGGACTTGCTCGTGCGATAAAAGAGTAAAAATAACATGTAAATCTTTGAACTAAACCTCAAAACTCATTATTTTCAACAAAAACTCTTAAAGTTCATAATTTCTCAACCGGATGTCCGAATCATGTCAAACTAACTCCGTTTTTCACCAAATTTTACAGTTAACCTTTAAATATCATAACAAAGTTGTACCGGGCTCCGGAACCAAAATGCGGGCCCGATACCAATGATGTTTAGCATTATTTCTTTTCTTTAATTCTCAAACATTTCAGCAAAATAATTTCTTTCAAAAATTGATTTCTAAGGCTTGGGACCTCGGAATTCATTTCCAGGCATACGCCCGAGTCCCATATTTTACTGCAGACCTCCCGGGATCGTCGGAACACGGATCCAGGTCCGTTTATTTAAAATGTTGACCAAAGTCAACTTTTATCAAATTTGAATTCTAAAAATCACCATTTCTCATATTATCGCATAAAAGCTTTCTAGTTTCACGCCCGGACTGCGCACGCAAATCGAGGTATTTAATTTTAGTCTTTTATGGTTATTAAGCATGGAACAGAGTCTAATTTTATAAAATGACCCCTTGGGTCATCACACAAACATAACCTTAGGTTGAAAGTAGTGACGAGCTAACACAAAGGTCGGGTCCAATACCAATATTCCACAATAGTTCATAACATCATAGTACATGTCACGGCCCATTTTCCCCCTCCGCATGACATCATGACGGTACCTAGTCGCTATGACTAGGCAAGCCTAATAACATCAAAATAACAAAAAATAATGCAATAACTGAACAACTGAACTTCAATAGATACTATATAAGGGTAGAATGTTGCTCGGCATATACAAGTAAAGCTAATACTCGAATAAACTGTAATGATCCGACCGGTCATTTCGAGAGTTATAGCCTAGTTTCCCCCATTTCTGCTTCTTTTTGTGTTCTTCAGCTATACTATGTTATGCCGGGTTAGTTAGTTCGGGTCCACAGTGGTTTCGGAGTGAATGGAGATACTTAGTCTCTTTATTAGAAGCTTAAGTTGGAAAAGTCAATCAGATGTTGACTTGTGTGAAAATGATCTCGGATTTGAATTTTAATGGTTTCGTTAGCTTTGTTAGGTGATTTTGGACTTGGGAGCGCGTCCTGAATGTGATTTGGAGGTCCGTAGTGGAATTATGCTTGAATTGGCGAAAGTTAAAAATTTGGTGATTTTGGTCGGCAGTGGGAAATTTTATATCGGAGTCAGAATGGATTTCTGGAAGTTGGAGTAGGTTCGTGGTGTCAATTGTGATGTGTGTGTAAAATTTGAGGTCATTCGGGCGTGGTTTGATAGATTTTGGCATCGTTTGTGAAATTTGGAAGTTTAGAAGTTCTTGGGCTTGAATCCGAGGGTAAATAGGTATTTTGATGTTGTTTTGAGTGATTCGAAGGTTCGACTAAGTTCGTATGATGTTATACAACTTGTTGGTATGTCTGGTTGAGGTACCGAGGGCCTCTAGGTGATTTCGGGTGGTTAACGGAAAGTTTGGAGTAGAAGAGATGCAGCTGAACTGTTGCTGGTGTTTTCCGCACATGCAGAGAGGAAGGCGCAAGAGCAAGCCTGTAAAAGCGCTTGGGAGGTCGCAGATGCAAGCATGGATGAGTTAGACTGGAACCTCAGGTGCGAGAAGGGGGTCGCATCTGCGATCCCGCAAATGCAAGGCTTGGGCGCAGATGCGGAAATGAGGAATTGGCTGGTTCCGCAGAAGCGGAAGGATTGCGCAGGTGTGCGTCCGCAGGTGCGATACCTGGGATGCAAGGGTGGGGCCAGTACGTTAAGTGGGTTTCTGCAGAAGCGGAGCTTCAACCGCAGAAGCGGCACCGCATGTCGGGTTAAAAGACCCCAGGTGCGGTTTCACTGGATATAACGTATAAATAGAGGACTTCGAGATTTTCCACCATTTTTTAACACGAACTTTTGAACTTTTGAGGTGATTTTTGAAGGGTATTCAAGGATATTCACTGAGGTAAGTTTCTTGATCCTCATTATCCTTAGCTAGGGTGTTTTCCCGTTAATTTCTCACTAATTAGTGGTGTTTTCGAGGTGAAATTTGGGGTAGGGCTTGGGATTTTGGAGAGTGTATTTTGGGGATTTGAGAGACCAAATGAGGCCGGATTTTAATAAATTTAGTATGGTTAGGCTCGTGAGTGAATGGACTTTTGGGTTTTGTGAATTTCGTCGAGTTTCGAGACGTGGGTCGGGGGTTCGGGTTCAGTCTTATTTCGGGATTTGGGAAATAAATTGATACTTTTCTTGTGGATTTGGTCCCTTAGCCTAAATTGATTGTGTTTTATTACTTGTGGTTAGATTCGGGACGTTCGGAGGCCGAATTGAGAGGCAAGGGCATTCCGGAATAGGACTTTGCTTGGTTTGAGGTAAGTAACGCCTTCAAACTTGGTTATGAGGGTTCGAAACCCCAAATTATATGTTATGTGATTGATGTTGAGGTGACACACATGCCAAGTGACGGGCGTGCGAGCATGCATCATGAGAATAGTGGCATTGGTGATTCCATGGCACTGTTGTATTGGTAAAAAAAAGTCTCACACGTAAGCAAGACCTTGACAACTCAACTAGCTACGTGGACCAAAGAAAACATCACAGATAGACATGATTTTATAAAGAGGTACGAGATTAATTCAACAAGCACGAGCACGAGATTGACTCGACAGGCACGGGATTGATTCGTCAGCCACGAGTGCATCAGCCACGGGAAACCTAATGAAGAGGAAGAGAAGCGGTCGTAAAGAACCCAAACAAAGCCACAGATAGATTCGAGAATCAACAGTTAGTGACTTATACGTTATGTAACTCCTATATAATAGTAACGGTTATCCTTTGATGATCCTTTGTAACGCCTCATTAATGTAATAATTAGCCATTAATGAGCAATCATTACAGAAACCAAAATGTTATGCTAGGAAGCCCCTATATAAAAGGGAAGAATTGTAATCCATAGGATCATATGAATTCTCGAATACAAACTGCTTTACTTTTCTGCATTCTATACTGCTTATTATTCCTTTATTCATTATATTATTCACTCGATTATCAGTAACCCGCGTTTATCCTAAAATAGCTTTGGTCAAGGAATCTCATTCTTTGGTTAAACAAATTGGTTCCGTTACCGGGAACCTGATAATCATAGTGCATTTACCAACTGGTATCCTTTAAATCATGTCGAATTCCAACAACAACGTCAACAACAACGTCAACAACAACGATAACAACAACGTCAACAACATTGACGACAACAACCAACAAGGAAATGGAACCCCAGTTCCATCTCCTCGAGGAACACCACGTGCTTCGAGGGAATCATCCCTTGAAAGATCTGATAACCATCGTAACAATAATGAGCAACCAATAGAGCAAGATCAAATAAGGCAAATGATTGCTGAATACATGGGGCAGGCTTTGCAAGAATTTGCGAGAGGATTACCACAGGCACCTCCAGTACCACTAACACCTCCTTCAAATAATACAATCGTAGTAGAGAATCCGCAGTCTGGATTAATAAACTCAACCAGAGGTGAAACCCCCAATGCATCTCTTGAAACGAGACCAGGTACGACTAATAACTCTGAGTTACAAAATTTATTACTAACGATGGAGAAATAGATGAAGGAACAGAATGATCGCATCGAGCAAATCCCTGGAGTGCCGCCTATCATCAAGGGCATTGATGTTGATAGATATTCTCAACAACCTTGGAAGCCAAGTGCGGCTCCATTGCCTATACCCAAGAAATTTAGAATGCCCGACGTTCCTAAATATGATGGAACAACTGACCCACGCGATCACGTGACTGCCTTCACTACTGGAGTAAAAGGCAATGACTTAACAAAAGAGGAGATCAAATTGGTCCGTGTCAAGAAATTTTGGGGAAACGCTCACAAAAGGAGCTTTAACCTGGTATTCTCTTCTCCCTGAAAATTCTATAGATTGCTTTGCTGAAATTGCAGATTTGTTTATAAAGCACACTCTGGAGCACAAAAAGTTGAAAGACGAATGGAAGATATATTCAAGATAAAGCAAGGAGACATGGAATTG
>ML263446.1:0-58721 GCA_005239495.1 Nicotiana undulata | reverse complement strand
AACTCTCGGAATCCCATTCCGACCCTTGGATCAAAATCTCGCCTATCAACCGGAATTCGCCAAAATACTAACTTCGCCAATTCAAGCCTAATTCTACATCGGGCATCCTAAAAATATTCTGAACACACTCCTAAGTCCCAAATCACCTAACAAAGCTATCCGAACCATAAAATACGCATTCCGAGGTCGTTTACCAATAAGTCAACTCTTAGTTGACTTTTCCCATTTTTAGGCTGTTCTTAAGGACTAAGTGACTAAATTCTCATTTAACCATTTCGATTTCAAGCCTATCAACTCTAAAACATTAATAATAGAATAACCAACATATAATAAGCCACTATCAACAGTTATAATGCAGGTTTTACGTAACGACAGACCGGGTCGTTACAGATCTCAAATAAATAACTCTTAGTTATATGAAAAAATTAGTCATTATTCAACATTCACCCAAATGATCAAGAGATAAGCAAGGATTATTTAGAACATAAAGTACTTACACCAAAATACAATATACTTTGGTTCTCCAATATATATATACTGTCGCCATAAGAATCACAAATTTTGTAAGGCTCTTCTATATTGACATTAATTATTTTTTTCAGCGATGTAAGAGCGGACAAAAATAATTGACAACAATATACATACATGAGTTCTTTTAGATATATGTATAATAACCATTTTAATAAAGTCATGTCTAGCAGCACTCAATTCGTCATTCTTGATATCTAACAACATAAGTAAACTGTAAAATATTAATGTATTGCGAAATTACATTTTACCACTGCTCAAAACAAATAAAATATTTCCTCTTTAAATTGTTAAGAGAGAAAATTTGAAACATTCAACATAAAGTGAACTCAAAAGCATTATTTATAAGACTAAGAGATAACATGCATTCTATTTCACAATACAAAATGCACATAAATAATAACACACCACAAATTCACTACAACAAATAATGTATTGCCCGAAACAATACTAAAATTAGAGGAGATTTTATATATCATCTTAAGGCCAAAGTTTATCTACCTATCAGATTCTCACGAGAATAGTCATGAAAGAATAAACATTGAAGAGATATATTGTAATTCAATTATGCATTTAGATATGATATTACGCAAAAACATATTAAACGGAAGATATTAACGTCCGTCTTTAAAGTTCATTAGAATTCCATAAGTAGTATTCTCCATAAGAACAAAGTTAAATATCCTTAAGATTGTTGTAAATCTTACGAAAAATACTTGATCACGAAACTTGTACAGAATTCTTCAAAGCTTGAGGCGTGTCAAAGACACTGTCCTTAAGGATATTTCACCCGATTTGGGTGTGTCCCCCAAGATTTAACAAGCTCTTCTAGTATAAAATTAGGAGCAGAAACTAACAAAGATTTATTCTTGGTAGAATATCCAGCAGAAGCAAGGAGAGTGTTTTTTCTACATACTTAGTCTCTACCACAAAAGAATGTATGTATATAAAGAATGTGTGTATATATAGGTGAATGGAATCAAGTGGTTATAATGGATGAGTAATGGTCCAACGGTTACAAATATAGAATAATGACCCATTATTGCATGAAATAATAAGACACTAAATGTTACTCCCTCCGGTTCACAATAAGTGTTCAGTTTCCTTTTTTATTTTGGTTCAAAATAAGTGTCCAGTTATGTTATCAACAAAAAAAATCAATTTGTTTTTACTCTTTTACCCTTATGTGCATATCCCTAAAAAACTTTTCTCACTCCTCACTATAATTATGTGACCAATACTTTAATAAGGGTAATTTAGTCATACTAGATTTTTTTGCATAGGATTTAGTAGTTTCTTAATGGGTGTGCCAAAAGGAACTGGACATTAATTGTGAACCGGAGGGAGTAATAAAATGAATCTAGACACTTTTAGAAAATATGAATCCGGACACTTCCTTTTGAGATATCATATCTACTATTTTTCTAACATACATTAAGTGTACGTGTGTTTGTTTTTCTTCTTTTACAATATTAGTTTTACTTATTGTTTATAATATGTCTGATTCGTTAATTAAGATCTTGTATATAGTTCCAAAATTGTTAAGACTTCCACACAGTGAATAAAATTACAATCCATCTCATGTTATATGTATCACTACTATAACCACCTCCAATCCTCCACACATTCAACTTTAATGTTAATTAAATATCGTTTTTCAGCTCAAACCAAATACTCATTGTCCAAGCGCCTACTAGATCTACTATTACTAGATTTCAAATTTTTGCATATAGCTCCTCGCTTATAAAGGCAATTAAGTTATTGGAAAAACTAATTTTAAGAAGACCTAAAAACAAAGTTGTTGATATGAATGCGGATAATGAAAGGATTTATTTTTAAATAAATTAAATAAGAAAAGACATAAAGAAGATCGGACCAAAACCCACTCTGTTTTTAGTAAAGTCCTACAGAAATGATCCCACGCTGCACCTGGGAAGGATAGGGGTTATTCCTTTCTCTTTATCTTATTTTTGTTTAAGACTTTGATTTATTTGAAACTCACACATGACGTCTGCTGGATTCAGATATGCACGAGACACACGTATGCTTATCACAACAACAATAAGAGTAATATATTCGGTGTAATTTTACAAATGAATTCAGATAAACTCTCGGTTCAAGGAAAGCCAAAAATACAACAGTTTAAAAGAAATACGATAACAAAAATGACATGAAAAGAAGCATTAATAACAACAAGATAATAAGAGAGCGAAAGCATAAGAAACATTAAGTAGTAATAGAAATCTACACTAGGGAAATAAGAGAATAATACTAATAATACTACAGGTAAGGAAAGAAAATGCGCTCGACTACCTATTAATTTTCTACTATAATTCTAGACCTTCATATCCTACGATCAAGGGTCATGTTCTCGGTAAGCTGAAGATGCATCATATACTGCCTTTTCACCTCATAAATACTTTTTTAGCCTAACTCTACATCTCCTCAGACCCACGATGGTCAACATCTCTCCTCACTGGGGCATTCGTGCATCTCCTTTTCACGTGTTCAAATCATCTCAGTCTTTGCTTTCATATTTTGTCCACCACGGAGGCCACTCTCATCATTATCCTGTATTTCTTCATTCTCCTAATCTTATCTTTTTTAGCATATTCGCATATCCATCTCAGCGTTTTTATTTTCACTACTTTTATTTTTTGAACATGAGAGTTTTTTTACTAACCAACCCACATGTATATTAATAAAAGGTATTTACTTGATCACAATAATAATTAAAATATCTATTTGTCTGACATTTAATACCAACTTTATTACCTTAAATATTTATCTATGAATTGAATTTTGTTGGGCTCAATACGAGTTAAGATTAGATAGGACAATATTATGCTATTATGGACTAGAGGCAGGCAGAGGGTCAAGAAACTAAAGTAATAACTTTAGGCCCCAAATATTATTTTTTTTGTTTTCTATTCGTATTCGATATTTATATTGAGGTTCCAATTAATTTGAATTCTCACTGCGTAAGGCTTAGTAAAAGTGAAAGCATATTCTAACAAGATATCATTCATAGAGCTCGACCCAATATATTTGATTAAGGTAGGTTAGTCATATTTATCCCATTACAATCCTTGGAGTTGGAGCCCAATTTTTGTCAATAATGGATTTATAAGTTAAACTTTTAAAATTTTGATTATTTCAAAGTAGAGAAGTGAAATATTTTATAAAAAGTTAAGATAACTTTTAATTTTCTTAAAATTATTTTGTTATTGATATAACTGTTTGAGTAAAACTTCGAGAAAGAGAATCACTCCCGACCCTTACCCTAAATATAAATATTTGGGTTATTTACATTTATGATTGACATCATTAGTGAAGTACCTGAGTTATTCTTCTCATTTTCACATTTGTTACTAGAAAACGTATAATAAACTTCTAGAGACCCTTTTTTGGTATCTCTAATAGTTCAAATGTAACGACTCGACCGGCTGTTTTGAGCATTTGCACTTCGCTCGGTAGTTTGAGTGCACGATTATAACTGCATGATGTATTATGGCTTGTGTGAATTGTCGGTTTTGGTTTTCAAGTTATTTGAAATCGATTTGGAAGAATAAATTTCATGAATTGAAGCTTTAAGTTGGAAGAGTTGACCAAGTTTGACTTTTTAGCATTTGACCTCGGATTGGAGTTTTGATGGTTCTGTTAGGTCCGGATGGTGATTTTGGACTTGGGAATATGCTCGTATTTGCATTTGGATATTTATAGAAGGATTCAACACTAATTGGCGAAAGTTGAAAAGATCACAAGTTTGACTGAGAGATGACTTTAATGATATCGGGTTCGAATTGTAGTTCCGGGGATTGAAATAGCTTCGTTATGTCATTTGGCACTTCTGTGCCAAATTTGAGCTCATTCCGCGAGTTGATTTGATATGTTTCGGCGCGAGTTTTTGAAAGTTCGAAGGTTTATTAAGTTTGATTTGAGATACGATTCGTCGTTTCGATGTTGTTATGCGTGATTTGAGGCCTCGAGTAGGTCTGTGTTATGTTATTAGACTTTTTGGTATGTTCATACGGGATCCCGAGGGGATCAGGTGAGTTTCAGATAGGATTGGATTGTGTTGCGCTCATTTTTCTTATGTATCGACGTCATTTCTTCAAGCATAAATGGTACCACATTGAGTAAATGAGCTCCAATTCTGTTTTGATTTAAGCATTATATCTGTATCGTAATTACGGAGCCATAACAAAAAATAATCGTCGAATTTGGACATCATATGAGGAGTTTATGGTCCTTTTACTCAGAATTGGGTTGCCAGATTTTTCAGATTAATTACGATGCCACTAATTTCGTATTTAAAAATCTGCACTATTTTCAAATATTGAAACCAACATATCTCCTTCATTATAATGTCAAATGGAGTGATTAAACCTAGGTTAATTAAAATTTCACAAGGAACCCATTGGAGGCATTAAAATCAAGTTTCAGGATTGTTTGGCACACAAAACGAGGCAAAATAGCTGGGTATAAATACATAATATCGAGAGTTTGTTCATTTGGTAGAGCTCGGATTTGAGCAATATTTGGAGGAGATTTTCACCATATGGATTGGGGTAAGTGTTCTATACTCGATTTTGGTTATATTTTATGAATCCATCTTCGTTTCTAACATTTGATTGATGATTTCAAAGTAAAATTTGTGAGTTTTTTTCTAAGATTTCATAAAGTGATTTTTTAAGTTTTGAACATCGATTCGGAGTCACATTTGAATGAAACTAATATAGATGGACTCGTAATTGAATGTGTTGTCGGATTTTGTGAGTTTGTCAGATTCTGAGGTGCGAGCCCGAGTTTGACTTTTTGGTTGACTTTGGGCTTTTGATTAAAGATTTGACCTTTATAGATTGAGTTTGTTTCCTTGGGAATTATTTGATGTATTCGAGTTGCTTTTGGCTAATTTCGAGCCGTTCGGAGGTCGATAGGCGCGAGATGGCATTTTTGGAGTATCGTTGGGCTTGCTCGGTATCGATTTTGCTTGTTTAAGGTAAGTGTCATGCCTAACTTTGTTAAGAATTTTTTTTCCTAATTGTCGTTGTTTGTTACATGCGCGAGTGATGCATATATGAGGTGACGAGCGTATATGCATGTGGTAGGGTTAATCATGCTCGGGGGTAAATTATACGATTAATTGTACCTTGTAGAATTACATGACCATCTTGCTTCATATCTTACTTGACTTCTTGATTACTAAGAATACAGAATTAAATGTTAGAAATCAAGATTTAGTTTATTATAACTTGATTAAAATTTGACGGGATTTTCAGAAACACTGATGTGTCTAATTTGGTCTTCATCATGCTTAATCACTAGTATATTGCTACGGTCGTTATTCTTGAGATATTAGGTTCTATACTCGAGTTGTAGATCATTCTTGAGATTTGTTGAAATACTTGAACAATAAGGATCTTGAGGGTTTATTGATCTATTATTGGCTTGAAAGTTGTGATTGGGGTTCATTAAGAATATTTGTTTAACCACTCTCCTTGATATTATTTATGCTTCCGACCTTGCTTGTCATTGATATACATATGCTTGGTGAGGAAAAGTGTAAAGCACGAAAAGTGATGTCGTTCTATTCCTTTTATATTATCATGTGAGGGAGAGTGTAAAGCATGAAGGGTGATGCTGAATCATTTCACATATTTTATCATGTAAAGGAAAGTGAAAAGCACGAAGGGTGTTGTCGTTCCATTTCATTTGAGAGTAAAAGCACAATGGGTGATGCCGTGCCGTTTCATTTGAGAGTAAAAACACGAAGGGTGATGTCGTGCCATTTCATTTATATTATCCTGATCTCATTTACATTATCATGTGAGGATAAAAGTAAAAGTACGAAGGGTGATGCCGTGCCATTTCATTTATATCATCATACTTTTATATTATCACGAGCTCATGGCACGAAGGATGTTTCCATACAGGCGAGGACGACGGACATGCATTATGTAAGATATCTTTTCTGTGTCATTGGATTTGATGTCTTGAGTATATTTCTCACACTATGAAAGTTATGGATTTATTACTGTGATTTGCTATTTATCGCTCTAAATAAAGGATTGGTCGTGATATTGAGGAATATTAATCGTGGTTCTTCTAGAAATCATCTACTGCTTCGCATTGTTTCCTTGTACACTATTTTGTTATGTTCTAGTATTGTTCTATTGCTAGTCTTCTGTACAGGTTATATCATTGGGTATCTTTTAACTACAAAGTCTCGTCACTACTTTACTGAGGTTAGTCAAGATACTTACTGAGTACATGGGGTCGGTTGTACTCATACTACACTTATGCACCTTGCGTGTAAATTTTGGTGCGGAGCTGCGGGTGATGTCTGTTGATACCCAATTTTTCCCTAAAATATTTTTAATGCATATATATCCTTTGAAACTATGCATCAGCATCAATTGGTATTTTTCCATAATTTTTACATTTTTAATTAATTTTCCCAGTATTTTATTTTATATAAATAATCAAAAAATTGCATCACAAATGATTTTAAAACATTTCCTGATTTGATATTACCATTTATGGTCCTATTGAGTCCCAATTATTCCATAAATAGCCAAAATTGGCACCTTTTGTCTCACGACCCCAAATCCTAACAGGTCGTGATGGCGCCTATCATGGAACTAGGCTAGCCAACCATCACATAACTACACCTTTTGTTTTAATATAATTTCTCAAAAATCAATAATAACCAGCAAACGGAGTATAAAATAATTTCTTAGAGTCTTTAAGCATCAATAATATAATTCAACAGTCTAAACTAATCCCCCAAGACTGGAGTCAACCGATCACGAGCATCTAAGAATAAAATATAACTCTGCTAATGTCATAACCAATGTCTAGGAATGAAATACTAAGACCAATAAAGAAAGGGAAATGGAGAAGCTGCGGACGCTGGACGGCTACCTCGAAATCCCAAAGCTGACGGTAAACGAAACTCGGATGACTACTGCTCCGAACCAGTACCTGGATCTGCACACAGAGGTGCAGGGAGTAATGATGAGTACGCCAACTCAGTAGTAATGTAAATAAATCAAAGTCTGAAGTATATGAAACACATAGCACAAAACTCCAATCCACAAAATAGTAAAATGCCAAGTCTCAGTAAAGTGTACATAAGTTCGAAAACCAGTTTCAGTAAAATCCTTTGAAACAAGTGTATTTTCCAATATTTTCTCAGTAAAACTCCAAAAAATATCAGTTTGAAAGATGAAACGAATCATAATCAAAACTCAGTAAAAAATCATCATAAAACTGCCCCTCGGGCCATAATCATCACTCATAAATATTCCCTCAGCACCTCACCATCACTCAGTAACAGTCACTCAGCACCTCACAGTCACTCAGCATCAGCCCCTCGGGCAACCTCACTGTCACTCATGCCTCCCAATCACTCATCACTCATCACTCATCACTCGGCACTCGCAATCAGTAGGTACCTGTGCGCACTGGGGGGGTGTACGGACTCCGTAGGGGCTTCTACGACCCAAGCGCTATAAACAAGCCACATCATGGCATAAATCATCTCTCAGGCTCTCGGCCTCTCTCTCATATCACCAATATCCTCACAATGTTGGACCTCGGCCTCACTCAGTCAGACACTCTCAACATGCCACTCGGGCCATAAATAAACGGGGTTCTCGACCCAAAACAATATTTCATTTCAAGAAATAATATCAAGTATCTAAGTGTCAAAATAATTTAGCAATAAGGACTGAGTGCAAAATCATAATTTATAAGTGAGGAAATATTAGGAAAATAGCCCCCAAGGGGTTAAAATAGATCGGCACTAGGCCCCAACCATGGCTTATAGCTCAAATATATCAAAATCATAGTAATACTATAGAACATAGGCTTTAAAAGCAGTTTCGCAACTCAATAGTTGCCTAAAAGGAACATATTTCCAAATTTCCAATTCGTGCACGCCCCACACTCGTCATCCAGTGTGTGCGTCACTCCAAATCCGTGAAAGGATGTAAAGTCCGGGGTTTCATACTCTCGGGACAGGATTTAAAGATATTACTTACCTCAAACTAGCCCAAAAAGCTATTCCGCAACACGCTTTTATTCGACAATCAACTTCCGAGTGATCCAAATCTATAAAGTTTAGATTTTTCACATCAAATTATGCTAAGGAAATGAATTTCAATTGAAACATATAACCTTTATACACAAAAATTAGCCAAAACCCGACCCCCGGGACCGCATCTCGGAACTCGACAAACTTTATACCAAAACGATATTCATCATCTCACGAATCCGTACATATAAAGAACTCTGAAATCGGAGTCTGTTTGACCCCTCAAATCATCCCTATAAGGTCTCATATTCTCAAGCCCTAATTCCATCTTTTTCTACGGATTGTCATGAATTAAACACAGATTTTTGATCCTTAATCACATATAATCGAGTTTTACAATCCAAATTCCTTACCTTAATGAAAAACAATGATTGCCTCTCTTAAAAATCGCCTCAAAAGCTTCTTCCCGTTCAAAAATGGTGGAAAAGTGGGTATTGGTCGCGGAGGGTTTATTTAAATACTGCTCAGGTCTTTATTCATCGCAATCGCGGGACCCACATTGCGATCGCGAAGCACAAATTTTCATCTGCCCAAAATTACCCTCTGCGATCGCGGCTAGAGCTATGCGATCGCGATACTTTACCTCCTAGGCTTATGCGATCGCGGATCTCTGACCGCGTTCGCGAAGAACAAGCACGTGGCCTCCTGACTCGACCTGCTAACCCTACGCAATCGCACTGAACAAACCTCCAGTGCTACGCAATCGCACCCCACACTCTGCGATCGTATTGAACAATTTCCTCCTGGACTCATTCCACTCTACGCGATCGCGGACTTGACCTCGCGATCGCGATGCACAAAATACTGTTGTGCTAACACCAGAAAAACAACAGACTTTTCCAAAGCCAAAATGCCCGTTAACCATCCGAAATCAATCCCGAGCCCCTCGGGACCCCAACCAAATTTACCAACACATCATAAATGATCATTCAAACTTAGTTGCACTCTCGGAACCCCAAAAATAGCATCAAAACACCAAAATCTTGTTGGATTCAAGCCTAAGAACTTTTGAAATTTCTAAATTCCACCAACGATGCCGAAACTATCCAAAACACATCCGATTGACCTGAAATTTTGCACACATATCCATAATGACATTACAAACCTGTTCCAATTGTCGGAATTCTATTCCGACCCCGATAGCCTATTTTCCACTGTCGGCCGAAAATCACTAAAAACTAACTTTCGTCAATTCAAGCCTAATTCTACACCGGACATCACAAAAATATTTTGAACACACTCCTAAGTCCCAAATCACCTAACGAAGCTATTCGATCCATAAAATCCGTATTCCGAGGTCGTTTACATATAAGTCAACTCTTAGTTGACTTTCCCCACTTTAAGGCTATAGTTAGAGACTAAGTGTCTCAATTCTCACTACAACCCTTCGGATTCTGAGCCTACAAACTCTAACACATCATAAACAGTATAACCAACCTATAACAGGGCAATAACAGTGAATAAAATGCAGGTTCTACGTAACGACCGACCGGGTCGTTACATTCTCCCCCTCTTAAACAAACGTTCGTCCTCGAACGGGTCTAGAAACATACTTGGAGTCTCAAACAAGTGAGGATATCTGCTCTGCATCTCCCGCTCGGTCTCCCAAGTAGCCTCCTCCACTAGCTGACCTCTCTATTGTACCTTCACTGAAGCTATATCCTTGGACCTCAACTTTCTGACCTGACGATCCAAAATTGCTACTGGCTTTACCTCATATGACATATCACCCTCGAGCTGAACTATGCTGAAGTCTAAAACATGATACGGGTCACCAACATACTTCCGGAGCATTGACACATGAAATACCATATGAACACTCGACAAGCTGAGTGGCAAGGCAAGTCTATAAGCCACCTCTCCAATCTTCTGAAGCACCTCAAAAGGATCAATAAACCGGGGACTCAACTTTCCCCTCTTTCTGAACCTCATAACACCCTTCATGGGTGATACCTTCAGCAGTACCTTATCACCTTCCATAAAAGACACATCTCGGACCTTCCGGTCCATAACTCTTCTGCCTAGACTGCACCGTGCGAAGTCGCTCCTGAATCAACTTCACCTTCTCCAACGCATCCTAAATCAAATATGTGCCTAATAGTCTAGCCTCACCAGGCTTGAACCAACCAACCGGAGACCTACACCTCCTACCATATATAGCTTCATACGGGGCCATCTGAATACTGGACTGGTAGCTATTATTATATGCAAACTCCGCAAGTGGCAGAAACTGATCCCATGAACCACCAAAATCAATCACACAGGCACGCAACATGTCCTCTAAAATCTGAATAGTCCGCTCTGACTGCCTGTCGGTCTGAGGATGAAATGTTGTGCTCAACTCTACCTGAGTACCCATACCTCTCTGTACGGTCCTCCAAAACTGAGATGTGTACTGAGTACCTCTGTCAGAAATGATAGAAATTGGAACCCCATGCAATCGGACAATCTCCCTTATGTAAATACCAGCTAACCGCTCTGAAGTATAAGTAGTACCAACAGGAATGAAGTGGGCGGACTTGGTCAATCTATCCACAATGACCCAAATAGCATCAAAACCCTTCGAAGTCCGTGGAAGCCCAACTACAAAGTCCATAGTGATCCGTTCCCACTTCCACTTCGGAATATCTAACCTCTGAAGTAATCCACCTAGTCTTTGTGCTCATACTTGACCTGCTGGCAGTTGAGACACCGTGATACATACTCAACAATATATCTCTTCATCTGCCTCAACCAATACTGCTATCTCAAGTCCTGATACATCTTCGCGACACCCGGATGGATGGAATACCGCGATTTGTGGGCCTTTGATAATATCAACTCTCGAAGCCCGTCCATATTGGGCACGCAAATACGGTCCTACATCCTCATGACTCCGTCATCACCAATAGTCACATCCTTGGCATCACCTCGACGGACCCTGTCCTGAAGAACTAACAAGTGTTGGTCATCGTACTGGCATGCTCTAATATGATCATAAAGAGAAGACCGGGAAGCCATGCTAGCTAATACCCGCGGAGGCTCTGACAAATTCAATCTTACCAACTGACCCGCTAAAGCCTGAACATCACGTGATAAAGGTCGCTCTGCTGCTGAAAGGTAAGCTAGACTCCCCAAACTCTCGGCCGTGCGACTCAAAGCATCGGCCACTACACTGGCCTTCCCTGGATGATACAAAATAGTGAGGTCATAATCCTTCAGAAGCTCCAACACCTCCTATGACGTAAATTCAAATCCTTTTGCCTCAGCAGATATTGCAAGCTACGATGATCAGTGAAAATCTCACACTGCACTCCATACAAATAATGGCGCCAAATCTTCAAGGCATGAACAATGGCAGCTAACTAAAGATCGTGCACTGGATAATTCTTCTCGTGCACCTTCAACTGTCTAGATACGTAGGCAATCACCCTACTGTCCTGCATTAATACCGTTCCCAAGACAACTCTAGAAGCATCATAGTAGACTGTGTAAGAACCCGAACCAGTAGGCAAGACCAATACCGGAGTTGTGGTCAATGCTGACTTGAGCTTTTGAAAGCTCTCCTCACACTCATCGGACCATCTGAATGGAGCACCCTTCTGGGTCAATCTGGTCAAAGGTGAAGCAATAGAAGAGAATCCTTCCACAAAGCGACGATAATATCCCACCAAACTAACGAAACTCCTAATCTCTGTAGCTGAGGACGGTCTGGGCCAACTCTGCACCGCCTCAATCTTCTTCGGATCAACCTGAATACCCTCACTAGACTCCACGTGCCCCAAGAAAGCTACTGAACCAAGACAAAACTCGCACTTGGAGAATTTTGCATAAAGCTTCTCCTCCCTCAACCTGTGCAACACAACTCTCAAATGCTGAGCATGCTCCTCCTGGCTACGAGAATACACCAGGATGTCATCAATGAACACAATGACGAAAGAATCAAGGTAAGGCTGAAACACGTTGTTCATAAATTGCATGAACGCGGCTGGGGCATTGGTCAACCCAAATGACATAACCAGAAACTCATAATGACCATATCTGGTCCTGAAAGCAGTCTTCGGAAGGTCAGAATCCCGAATCTTCAGCTGATGATACCCGGATCTCAAATCAATCTTAGAGAACACTCTAGCTCCCTAAAGATGGTCAAACAAGTCATCAATACGAAGAAAAGGATACTGGTTCTTCACTGTAACCTTATTCAGCTTCCTATAATCAATTCACAGGCACATGGAGCCATCTTTCGTTTTCACAAACAACACCGGTGCACCCCAAGGTGACACACTAGGCCGAATGAACCCCTTATCTAGGAGTTCCTGGAGCTTCTCTTTCAATTCTTTAAACTACGCTGGTGCCATACGATAAGGTGGAGTAGAGATAGGTTGAGTGCCTGGCACCAAGTCAATACCAAAATCAACATCCCTGTCAGGTGGCATGCCTGGCAGGTCTGCAGGGAATACATCCGGAAAATCACGGACTACAGGAATAGAATCAACAAAAGAAGTCTCACTACTAACATCCCTCACAAAAGCAAGATCAAACTCACACCCTTTATCAACCATACGTTGAGCCTTCAGATAAGAAATCACTCTGCTAGGCACATGCTCTATAGACCCTCTCCACTCAACTCTCGGAACTTCGGGCATAGCTAGGGTCACGGTCTTAGTGTGACAATCAAGGATATCATAACATGGGGATAACCAATCCATGCCCATAATCACATCAAAATCAACCATACTGAGTAAGTCTACTCGGGTCTCCAGACCCCCAATAGATATAAGACACAACCGATACACATGGTCCACAATAATAGTATCGCCCACCGGAGTCGAAACATGAACAGGCGTAATTAAAGACTCACGGGGCATATTCAGGAAGTGAGCAAAATAGGAAGAGACATAAGAGTATGTGGAACCAGGGTCAAATAAAGCCAAAACATCACTGTGACAAACTGAGATAGTACCTGTAATCACCGCATCTGAGGGCATAGCATCAGGCCTAGCCGGAAGTGCATAGATACGTGGCTGGCCTCCACCTGCTCGACCTCCCCCTCTAGGGCGGGCCTCTAGCCGCCTGACCACCACCCTTGGCTGCTTGGGTAGGTGGTGAAGTGACTGGGGCTGATGTCAAGGGTTAAACCCTCTGCTGAGATGAACTACCAGGACGATGGGGACACTGCCTCCACCCATGTCGAAACTCTCCAAACTTAAAACAACCACTTGGAGCTGGAGATGGGGACTGAAGAGAACAGCTGCCACCATGATAACCACCGGATGAACCATGCATAGCAGAACCCTGAAATGATGATGCTCTAGAGGAGCTATGAGCTAGAAAGGAACTAAAAGATGAACGTCCCGGATAAGAGCTCCGAGGACCCTACCCCGTAGATGCACCACTGTAAGCTGGGGGAGCTGGCTGTGGAGGTCTAAATGGACGACCTCTGTTGTGTTGAAAATGCCCTCTAGAAAGGGCACCACTGAAGCTACCTGATCCCCGAGGCCTCTTGGCCTCCCTCTCCTCATGCTCCTGCCTACGAACCGACTCAATGTCCCGAGCAATGTCAATAACCTGCTCAAATGTAGCTCCAAACACTCTCTCCCTGGTCATCAAAATCCGAAGCTGATACGTGATACCATCTACAAACCTCTTGATCCTCTCCCTCTCAGTAGGGACTAACTCAGAAGCATGTCTAGCCAACTCGAAAAACCTCATCTCGTACTGAGTAACTGACAACTCTCCCTGGCGCAGTTGTTCAAACTGTCTGCGTTGCTCCTCTCTGTGGGACTGAGGAACATACTTCTCCAAAAAGATCGTGGAGAACTGCTACCTGGTGAGTGGTGCTGAACCAACCGGCCTACGCCTCTCGAATGCCTCCCACCAAGTAAAAGCAGCACCTGCAAACTAAAATGTAGAAAATGAGACCCCACTGGTCTCCAAAATACCCGCAGTACGTAGTTTCCTCTGGCATTTATCCAGAAAACCTTGGGCATCCTCACCCTCTGTGCCGCTGAAAGTCTGAGGCTGAAGTCTACTGAACCTCTCCAGCCTACGCTGCTCATCCTCGAGCATGGCTGGAACCACATAGTCCTGAACTATGGAAACCGGCTGAGTTGGGACTACCCCTGGTGCCTTAATACCCTGTACAATCTGCTTAGGTGTCCGGACACTTGGTGTTTGAATCCCTCCCCTGGCCTGAGCTGCAGTGGCAGTAGTAGACATAGCAACTGCCTGAGCTAAACTGGTACACACCGTCAATATCTGAGCCAAGGTTTCCTGAAGACCCGGAATGACAACAGGAACTGCCGGTGCCTGAGCCTGTCCCGCTGGAGCACCCTCGGTGGGAACTTGATCCTGAATGATAGGGGGACCCTGTGGTACTGTCCCAGATGTTGCGCGGGCTAGTCCCCTAACTCCACCATGGCCTCGATCCCTTGTGGGTCTGGCTGGTGTCTGGTCACCCTGATCGGTAGTGCGTGTCCTTACCATCTGTGAGAGAATGAAACCACAGTAGTTTATATTTCAAGAACCAATAGAATGGCACGAAAGAGTTCAAGAAAATGAGATTTTTCCTAAGAGTTCTATAGCCTCTCGAAGATAAGTACAAACGTCTCCGTACCTATCCGCAAGACTCTACTAAACCTGATCATGATCGTTGAGTCCTATGTAACCTAGATCTATGATACCAACTTGTCACGACCCCAAATCCTAACAGGTCGTGATGGCGCCTATCGTGGAACTAGGCTAGCCAACCATCACATAACTACACCTTTTGTTTTAATATAATTTCTCAAAAATAAATAATAACCAGCAAACAAAGTATAAAATACTTTCTTAGAGTCTTTAAGCATCAATAATATAATTCAACAGTCTAAACTAATCCCCCAAGACTAGAGTCAACCGATCACGAGCATCTAAGAATAAAATATAACTCTGCTAATGTCATAACCAATGTCTAGGAATAAAATACTAAGACTAATAAAGGAAGGGAAATGGAGAAACGGCGGACGCTAGACAGCTACGTCGAAATCCCAAAGCTGACGGTGAACAACTCGGATGACTACTGCTCTGAACCAGTACCTGGATCTGCACAAAGAGGTGTGGGGAGTAATGATGAGTACGCCAACTCAGTAGTAATGAAAATAAATCACAGTATGAAGTATATGAAACACACAGCACAAAATACAAATCCACAAAACAGTAAAATGCCAAGTCTCAGTAAAGTGTACATAAGTTTGAAAACCAGTTTTAGTAAAATTCTTTGAAACAAGTGTATTTTCCAATATTTGCTCAGTTAAACTCCCAAAAATATCACTTTGAAAGATGAAACGAATCATAATAAAAACTCAGTAAAATATCATCAAAAATCTTCCCCTCGGGCCATAATCATCACTCATAAATATTCCCTCAGCACCTGACAATCACTCAGTAACAGTCACTCAGCACCTCACAGTCACTCAGCATCAGCCCATCGGGCAACCTCACTATCACTCATGCCTCCGAATCACTCATCACTCGGCACTCGACACTCTAACTTAGTAGGTACCTACGCTCACTGGGGGGGTGTACAGACTCCAGAGGGGCTTCAACAGCCCAAGCGCTATAAACAAGCCACATCATGGCATAAATCATCTCTCAGGCTCTCTCTCTCATATTGTCACGACCCGGTCGGTCGTTAAGTAGAATTTGCATTATATTTATTGTTAATGCCTTTTCATAGGTTGGTTATACTTTCCATGATGTATTATAGTTTGTTAGCTCGGGCTTGGAATGATTATAGAAGAAATTAAGACACTTAGTCTCTAAAAGTAGTTTTGGAGTTAGAAATGTCAACCGAGAGTTGACTTATTGGTAAACGACCTCGGAATGCGGATTTTATGGCTCGAATAGCTTCTTTAGGTGATTTGGGAATTAGGAGTGTGTCCGGAATATTTTGTGATGTCCGATTTAGAATTAGGCTTGAATTGGCGAAAGTTAGTTTTTGGCGATTTTCGGTTGGCAGTGGAAAATAGACTATCAGGGTCGGGATGGAATTCTGACAGTTGGAACAGGTTCGTAATGTCATCTTGGATATCTCTGCAAAATTTCAGGTCAATCGGAGTTGCTTTGGATAGTTTCGGCGTCATTGGTGGAATTTAGGAATTTCAAAATTCATAGGCTTGAATTTGATGTGATTTTGGTGTTTTGATGTTGTTTTTGGTGTTTTGAAGGCTCGACTAAGTTCTAATAATGTTATGGGACGTGTTGGTATATTTGTTGAGATTTATGAGGGCCTCGGGTGGATTTCGAAAGGTTAACGGATCAATTTAGACTAGAAGAAAAGTTGCTGCATTTTCACAGTAGCATGAAAAGTAACTCGGGTGAACAGTAACTCGGGTGAACAGTAAAACGCATGAACAATATTTAAAAAAAACCTCCGCGACCATTAAACCCTTTTACACCATTTTTGAACGGGAAAAGAGCTTTGAGGCGATTTTGAAGAGAAGAAATCATTGTTCTTCATTGAGGGTAAGGATTTTGGACCCTAAAACTCGTTTATTTGTGATTAAGGAACAAAATATCAATGTTTAATTCATGAAAATCAGTAGAAAAAGGTGGAGTTAGGGCTTGAGATTATGAGACATTCTAGGGATGATTTGAGGGGTCAAACGAACTCCGATTTTCGAGTTATTTATATGTACGGACTCGTGAGATGATGAAGAACATTTTGGTATAAAGTTTGTCGAGTTTCGAGACGCGGTCCCGGGGGTCAAATTTTGACTGATTTCGAATTTCGTGCTTAAAATCGATATTTTTCAATTGGAATTCATTCTTTTAGCATAATTTGATGATAAAAATCTGAACTTGGTAGATTTGGATCACTTAGAAGTTGATTCAAGAGGCAAGTGTGTTGCAGAGTAGCTTTTCGGCCTAGTTCAAGGTAAGTAATATCTTTAAATCCTGTCCTGGGGGTATGAAACCCCGGACTTTACATCCTTTCATGAATTTGGAATGACGCACACACCGGATGACGAGTGTGGGGCGTGCACGAATTTGAAAATTGGAAAAAATGTTCTTTTTTGGGCAACTATTGAGTTGCGAAACCGCTTTTAAAGCAGATGGTTATTAGTATTACTATGTTTTGTTATACTTGGGTTGTAATCCATGTTTGGGGCCTAGTGTCGATCTGTTTTAACCCCTTGGGGGCTATTTTACTGATATTCTCACTACTTTGAAACTATGATTTTACACTCAGTCTTTCTTGTGAAATTGTTGACACTCTTATTTGATAATATTACTATTTTTTGAAATGATATACTATTTTGGGTCGAGAACCCCGTTTTATTCATGGCCCGAGTGGCATGCTGAGAGTGTCTGACTGAGTGAGTCCGAGGGCCAATGTGGTGAGGATGTAATGATATGAGAGAGGTCGAGTGCCTGAGAGTGATTTATGCCATGATGTGGCTTGTTTATAGCGCTTGGGTTGTAGGAGCCCCTCTGGAGTCTGTACACACCCTTAATGAGCGCAGGTACCTACTGGGTGCGAGTGCCGAGTGATGAGTGATTGGGAGGCATGAGTGACAGTGAGGTTGCCCGCGGGGCTGATACTGAGAGATGGTGAGGTGCTGAGGGAAATTGATACTGAGTGATGATTATGGCCCGAGGGGCAGTTTTATGATGATATTTCACTGAGTTTTGACTATGATTCTCTTCATTTTTCAAACTGATTTACTGAGAGTTTTACTGAGAAATATTGGAAAATATACTTGTTTCTTTAAAGGATTTTATGGAAACTGGTTTTCAAACTTATGTATTTGATGTATACTTTATGGAGACTTGATATTTTACTATTTTGTGGATTGGTGTTTTGTGTTGTGTGTTTCATATACTTCATACTATGATTTATTTTTATTACTACTGAGTTGGCGTACTCATCATTACTCCCTGCACATCTGTGTGCAGATCCAGGTACCGGTTCGAAGCAGTAGTCATCCGAGTTTCATACCGTCAGCTTTGGGATTTCGAGGTAGCTGTCCAGCGTCCGCAGCTTCTCAATTTACCTTCCTTTATTAGTCTTAGTATTTGCTTCATAGACATTTATTATGACATTAGCAGAGTTAGTTTATTTCTTAGATGCTCGTGATCGGTTGACTCCAGTCTTGGGGAAATGCTAGACTGTTAGCTTATATTATTGGGGCGTAAAGACTTAAAGAAATTATTTTATACTCTGTTTGCTGCTTGTTATTGATTTTTGAAATATTATAATAGAACAAATGAGTAGTTATGTGATGGTTGGCTAGCCTACTTCCATGATAGGCACCATCACGACCTGTTAGGATTTGGGGTCGTGACAAGTTGGTATCAGAGCTCTAGGTTACATAGGACTCAACGGTCATGAGCAGGTTCAGTAAAATCTTGCGGATCGGTACGGAGACGTTTGTACTTATCTTCGAGAGGCTGCAGAACTCTTAGGAAATATCTCAATTTCTTGAACTCTTTCATGCCAATCTATTGGTTCTTGAAATCTAAACTCATGTTGTTTCATTCTCTCACAGATGGTGAGGACACGCACTACCGATTAGGATGACCAGACACCAGCCAGACCCACAAGGGGTCGAGGCTATGGTGGAGTTAGGGGACCATCCCGCGCAGCAGTCGGGGCAGTACCACAGAATCCCCCTATCATTCAGGATCAGGTTCTCGCTGAGGGTGCTCCAGCGGGACAAGCTCACACACCGGTAGTGCCTATTGTTATTCTGGGTCTTCAGGAGACCCTAGCTCAGATATTGACGGTGTGTACCAGTTTAGCTCAGGCAGTTTCTATGTCTACTACTGCCATTGCAGCTCAGGCCGGGGGAGGCATTCAGACTCCAGCTGCCCGGACACCTGAGCAGGCTATACAGGGTATTCAAGCGCCGGGGGTAGTCCCAGCCCAGCCGGTTTCCCCAATTTAGGATTATGTAGCTCCATTTATGCCCGAGGATGAGCAGCGTAGGCTGGAGAGGTTCAGTAGACTTCAGCCTCCGACTTTCAGTGGCACAGAGGGCGAGGATGCCCAAGGTTTTCTGGATAAATGTCAGAGGATGCTCGGTACTGCGGGTATTTTGGAGACCAGCGGAGTTTCATTTGCTACTTATCAGTTTGCTGGTGCTGCTTTCACTTGGTGGGAGGCATTTGAGAGGCATAGGTCGGTTGGTTCAGCACCTCTCACATGGAAGCAATTCTCCACGATCCTTTTGGAGAAGTATGTTCCTCAGTCCCATAGAGATGAACATCGCAGACAGTTTGAGCAGCTGTGCCAGGGAGAGTTGTCAGTTACTCAGTACGAGATGCGGTTTTTCGAGTTGGCTAAACATGCTTCTAAGCTAGTCCCTACTGATAGGGAGAGGATCAGGAGGTTTGTAGATGGTCTCACGTATCAGCTTCGGATTTTGATGACCAGAGAGAGAGTGTCTGGAGCCACATTTGAGCAGGTTGTTGACATAACTCGGGATATTGAGTCGGTTCGCAGGCAGGAGCGAGAGGAGAGGGAGGCCAAGAGGCCTCAGGGATCAGGTAACTTCAGTAGTTCTCCTCCTAGAGGGCAATTTCAGCATAACAGAGGTCTTCCATTTAGACCTCCACAGCCAGTCCGTTCAGCCTATAATGGCGTATCTTCGGGGCAGGGCCCCCACAACTCTCATTAGGGTCGTTCTTCCTTTAGTGCCCTTCAAGCTCAGAGCTCCTCCAAAGCATCATCATATCAGGGTTCTTCTGTACATGGTTCGTCCGGTGGTTATCATGGTGGCAGGGGTTCCCTTCAGTCCCCATCTCCAGCTCCAGGTAGTTGCTTCGAGTGTGGATAGGTTGGTCATGGATAGAGGTTTTGCCCTCATCGTGCTAGTGGATCATCTCAGCAGAGGGTTCAGTCCTCGACTTCAGCCCCAGTCACCACAACACCTACCCAAGCAGCTAGGGGTCGTGGTCAGGCAGCAAGAGGCCTCCCTAGAGAGGGAGGTCGAGCAGGTGGAGGCTAGCCACATATTTATGCACTCCCGCCTAGGCCTGATGTTATGGCCTCAGATGCGGTGATTACAGGTGCTATCTTAGTTTGTCACAGTGATGCTTTGCCTTTATTTGACCCTGGTTCCTCATACTCTTATGTTTCATCGTATTTTGCTCACTTTCTGAATATGCCCCGTGAGTCTTTAGTTACATTTGTTCATGTTTCGACTCCGATGGCGATACTATCATTGTGGACCGTGTGTACCAGTTGTGTGTTATATCTATTGGGGTTTGGAGACCCAAGTGGACTTGATGTTACTCAGTATGGTTGATTTCGATGTGATACTAGGCATGGATTGGTTATCCCCATGTCATGTTATTCTTGATTGTCACGGTAAGACCGTGACCCTGGATATGCCCGAAATTCCGAGAGTTGAGTGGAGAGGGTCTATAGAGCATGTACTTAGCAGAGTGATTTCTTATTTGAAAGCTCCGCGTATGGTTGAGAAAGGATGTGAATCTTATCTTGCCATCGTGAGGGATGTTAGTAGTGAGACTCCTTCTGTTGATTATGTTCCTGTGGTCCGTGATTTTCCGAATGTATTCCCTGCAGACCTGCCAGGCATGCCACCTGACAGGGACATTGATTTTGTTATTGACTTGGTGCCAGACACCCAACCTATCTCTATTCCACCTTATTGTATGGCACCAGCGGAGTTGAAAGAATTGAAAGAGCAGTTTCAGGAACTCCTAGATAAGGGGTTCATTCGGCCTAGTGTGTCACCTTGGGGTGCACCGGTGTTGTTTGTGAAGAAGAAAGATGGTTCTATGCGCATGTGTATTGATTATAGGCAGTTGAACAAGGTTACGGTGAAGAACCGTTATCCTTTGCCTCGTATTGATGACTTGTTTGACCAGCTTCAGGGAGCGAGAGTGTTCTCCAAGATTGACTTGAGGTCTGGGTATCATCAGTTGAAGATTCTGGATTCTGACATTCCGAAGACTGCTTTCAGGCCAGATACGGTCATTATGAGTTCCTGGTTATGTCATTTGGGCTGACCAATGCCCCAGCCACGTTCATGCAATTGATGAACATCGTGTTTCAGCCTTACCTTGATTTATTTGTCATTGTGTTCATTGATGACATCCTGGTGTATTCTAGTATCCAGGAGGAGCATGCTCAACATTTGAGGATTGTGTTGCAGAGGTTGAGGGAGGAGAATCTTTATGCAAAATTCTCCAAGTGTGAGTTTTGGCTTGGTTCATTAGCTTTCTTGGGACACGTGGTGTCTAGTGAGGGTATTCAGGTTGATCCGAAGAAGATTGAGGCGGTGCAGAGTTGGCCCAGACCGTCCTCGGCTACAGAGATTAGGAGCTTCCTTGGTTTGGCGGGTTATTACCGTCGCTTTGTGGAGGGATTCTCTTCTATTGCTTCACCATTGACCAGATTGACCCAGAAGGGTGTTCCATTCAGATGGTCCGATGAGTGTTAGGAGAGCTTTCAGAAGCTCAAGTTCGTATTGACCACAACTCTAGTATTGGTCTTGCCTACTGGTTCGGGTTCTTACACAGTTTATTGTGATGCTTGTAGAGTTGTCTTGAGAGCGGTATTGATGCAGGATGGTAGGGTGATTGCCTACGCGTCTAGACAACTGAAGGTGCACGAGAAGAACTATCTGGCGCACGATCTTGAGTTAGCTTCCATTGTTCATGCCTTAAAGATTTGGCACCACTATTTGTATGGGGTACAGTGTGAGATTTTCACCGACCATCGCAGTTTGCAGTATCTGCTGAGGCAGAAGGACTTGAATTTGTGTCAGAGGATATGGTTAGAGCTTCTCAAGGATTATGATCTCACCATTTTGTATCATCCGGGGAAAGCCAATGTAGTGGCCGATGCTTTGACTCGCAGGGCCGAGAGTTTGGGGAGGCTAGCTTACCTTTTAGCAGCAGAGCAACCTTTAGCACTTGATGTCCAGGCTTTAGCGGGTCAGTTAGTGAGATTGGATTTGTCAGACCCTCCGCGAGTATTAGCTAGTATAGCTTCCCGATCTTCTCTTTATGATCAGATTAGAGCTCGCCAGTATGACGACCCACATTTGTTAGTACTTCAAGATAGGGTCCGTCGTGGTGATGCCAGGGATGTGACTATTGGTGATGACGGAGTTATGAGGATGCATGGCCGTATTTGCGTTCCCAATGTGGATGGTATTCGAGAGTTGATATTAGCAGAGGCCCATAGCTCGCGGTATTCCATTCATCCGGGTTTCACGAAGATGTATCAGGATCTGAGATAGCAGTATTGGTTGAGGCGGATAAAGAGAGATATTGTTGAGTATGTAGCACGGTGTCTCAACTGCCAGCAGGTCAAGTATGAGCACCAGAGACTAGGTGGATTACTTGAGAGGTTAGATATTCCGGAGTGGAAGTGGGAGCGGATTACTATGGACTTTGTAGTTGGACTCCCACGGACTTCGAAGGGTTTTGATGCTATTTGGGTCATTGTGGACCGACTGACCATGTCCGCGCACTTCATTCCTGTTGGTACTACTTATACTTCGGAGCGGTTAGCTGGTATTTACATTAGGGAGATTGTCCGATTACATGGAGTTCCGGTTTCTATCATTTCTGACAGAGGTACACAGTTCACATCTCAGTTTTGGAGGGCCGTGCAGAGAGGTATAGGTACTCAGGTAGATTTGAGTACAACATTTCATCCTCAGACCGACGGGCAGTCGGAACGTACTATTTAAATTTTAGAGGACATGTTGTGTGCCTGTGTGATTGATTTTGGTAGTTCATGGGATCAGTTTCTGCCACTAGCGGAGTTTGCATATAATAACAGCTACTAGTCCAGTATTCAGATGGCCCCATATGAGGCTTTATATGGTAGGAGGTGTAGATCTACGGTTGGTTGGTTCGAGCCCGGTGAGGCTAGATTATTAGGCCCAGACTTGGTTCAGGATGCGTTGGAGAGGGTGAAGTTGATTCAGGAACGACTTCGCACGGCGCAGTCTCGGCAGAAGAGCTATGCGAACGTGAAGGTTTGGGATGTGTCTTTTATGGAGGGTGACAAAGTACTACTGAAGGTGTCACCCATGAAGGGTATTATGAGGTTCGAGAAGAGGGGAAAACTGAGTCCCCGGTTTATAGGTCCTTTTGAGGTGCTTCAGAAGGTTGGAGAGGTGGCTTATAGACTTGCCTTTCCACCCCGCTTGTCGAGTATTCATCCGGTATTTCATGTGTCGATGCTCCGGAAATATGTTGGTGACCTGTCTCATGTTTTAGACTTCAGTACAGTAAAGCTCGAGGATGATATGTCATATGAGGTAGAGCCAGTGGCTATTTTGGGTCGTCAAGTCAGGAAGTTGAGGTCAAAGGAGATAGCTTCAGTGAAGGTACATTGGAGAGGTCATCCAGTGGAGGAGGCTACTTGGGAGACCGAGCGGGAGATGCGGAGCAGATATCCTCACTTGTTTGAGACTCCAGGTATGTTTCTAGACCCATTCGAGGACGAACGCTTATTTAAGAGGGGGAGAATATAACGACCCGGTCGGTCGTTACTAGAATCTGCATTATATTTACTGATAATGCCTTGTCATAGGTTGGTTATACTGTACACGATGTATTAGAGTTGGTTAGCTCGATCTTGGAATGATTATAGAAGAAATTAAGACACTTAGTCTCTAAAAGTAGCTTTAGAGTTAGAAAAGTGAACCAAGAGTTAACTTATTGGTAAATGACCACGGAATGCGAATTTTATGGCTCGGATAGCTTCGTTAGGTGATTTGGGACTTAGGAGTGTGTCCGTAATATTTTTGTGATGTCCGGTGTAGAATTAGGCTTGAATTGGCGAAAGTTAGCTTTTGACGATTTCCGGTCGGCAATGGAAAATAGGCTATCGGGGTCGGATTGAAATTCCGACAGTTGGAACAAGTTCTTAATGTCATCTTGCATATGTCTGCAAAATTTCAGGTCAATCGGAGTTGTTTTGGATAGTTTCGGCGTCGTTGGTGGAATTTAGGAATTTCAAAGTTCATAGGCTTGAATTTGATGTGATTTTGGTGTTTTGATGTTGTTTTTGTGTTTCGAAGGCTCGACTAAGTTCGAATAATGTTATGGGACGTGTTGGTATATTTGTTGAGATTTATGAGGGCCTCGGGTGGATTTCAAAAGGTTAACGGATCAATTTAGACTAGAAGAAAAGATGCTGCATTTTTTCACAGCAACATGAACAGTAACTCGGGTGAACAGTAACTCGGGTGAACAGTACTCGGGTGAATAGTAAAACGCGTGAACAGTATTAAAAAAAAACCTTCGCGACCATTAAACCTTTTTACATCATTTTTGAACGGGAAAAGAGCTTTGAGGCGATTTTGAAAAGAGGAAATCATTGTTCTTCATTGAGGTAAGGATTTTGGACCCTAAAACTCGTTTATTTGTGATTAAGGAACAAAATATCAGTGTTTAATTCATGAAAATTAGTAGAAAAGGTGGAGTTAGGGCTTGAGATTATGAGACCTTCTAGGGATGATTTGAGGGGTCAAACGAACTCCGATTTTCGAGTTCTTTATATGTACGGACTCGTGAGATGAAGAATATTTTGGTATAAAGTTTGTCGAGTTCCGGGATGCGGGCCCGGGGGTCGGGTTTTGACTGATTTCGAATTTTGTGCTTAAAATTGATATTTTCAATTGGAATTCATTCCTTTAGCATAATTTGATGATAAAAATCTGAACTTGGTAGATTTGGAGAACTCAGAAGTTGATTCGAGAAGCAAGCGTGTTGCAGAGTAGCTTTTCGGGCTAGTTCGAGGTAAGTAATGTCTTTAAATCCTGTCCTGAGGGTATGAAACCTCAGAATTTACATCCTTTCACGGATTTGGAGTGACGCACACACTGGATGATGAGTGTGGGGCGTGCACGAATTTGAAAATATGAAAATATGTTCCTTTTTGGGCAACTATTGAGTTACGAAACCGCTTTTAAAGCAGATGGTTATTAGTATTACTATGTTTTGTTATACTTGGGTTGTAAGCCATGTTTGGGCCTAGTGCCGATCTGTTTTAACCCCTTGGGGGCTATTTTACTGATATTCTCACTACTTTGAAACCATGATTTTAAATTCAGTCTTTCTTGTGAAATTGTTGACACTCTTATTTGATAATATTACTATTTATTGAAATGAAATACTATTTTGGGTCGAGAGCCCCATTTTATTCATGGCCCGAGTGGCACGCTGAGAGTGTCTCACTGAGTGAAAGCAGTTTCGCAACTCAATAGTTGCCTAAAAAATGAACATATTTCAAAATTTCCAATTCGTGCACGCCCCACACTCGTCATCTTGTGTGTGCGTCACTCCAAATCCGTGAAAGGATGTAAAGTCCGGGGTTTCATACCCTCAGAACAGGATTTAAATACATTACTTACCTCAAACTAGCCCGAAAGGCTATTCCGAAACACGCTTGCCTCTCGAATCAACTTCCGAGTGCTCCAAATCTATCAAGTTTAGATTTTTCACATCAAAATATGCTAAGGGAATGAATTCCAATTGAAAAATATCAACTTTATACACAAAAGTTAGCCAAAACCCGACCCCGGGCCCGCATCTTGGAACTCGACAAACTTTATACCAAAACGATGCTCATCATCTCACGAGTCCGTACATATAAAGAACTCTGAAATCAGAGTCCGTTTGACCCCTCAAATCATCCCTAAAAGGTCTCATATTCTCAAGCCCTAATTCCATCTTTTTCTACTGATTTTCAGAATTAAACACTGATGTTTTGATCCTTAAGTCCAAATTCTTTACCTCAATGAAGAAAAATGATTTCCTCTCTTAAAAATCGCCTCAAAAGCTTCTTCTCGTTCAAAAATGGTGGAAAAGTGGGTATTGGTCGTGGAGGGTTTATTTAAATACTGCCCAGGTCTTTATTCATCGCGATCGCGGGACCCACATCGTGATCGCGGAGCACAAATTTTCAACTACCCAAAATTACCCTCTGCGATCGCGGCTAGAGCTATGCGATCGCGATGCTTTACCTCCCAGGCCTATGCGATCACGGACCTCTGACCGCGTTCGCGAAGAACAAGCGCGTGGCCTCCTGACTTGACCTGCTAACCCTACGCGATTGCAACTTATCCCACGCGATCGCACTGAACAGGCCTGCAGTGCTATGCGATCTCACCCCACACTCTGCGATCACATTGAACAATTTCCTCCTGGCCTCATTCCGCTCTACGCGATCGCGGACCTGACCTCGCGATCGCGATGCACAAAATACTGTTGTGCTAACACCAGAAAAACATCAGACTTTTCCAAAGCCAAAATGCCCGTTAACCATCCGAAATCAATCCCGAGCCCCTCGGGACCCCAACCAAATTTACCAGCACATCATAAATGATCATTCAAACTTAGTTGCACTCTTGAAACACCAAAAATAATATCAAAACACCAAAATCACGTCGGATTCAAGCCTAAGAACTTTGAAATTTCTAGATTCCACCAACGATGCCGAAACTATCCAAAACACATCCGATTGACCTAAAATTTTGCACACATATCCATAATGACATTACGAACCTGTTCCGACCCCGATATCCTATTTTCCACTGCCGACCGGAAATCACCAAAAACTAACTTTCGCCAATTCAAGCCTAATTCTACACCGGACATCACAAAAATATTCTGAACACACTCCTAAGTCCCAAATCACCTAACGAAGCTATCCGAGCCATAAAATCCACATTTCGAGGTCGTTTACCAATAAGTCAACTCTCAGTTGACTTTTTCCACTTTAAGGCTATTTTTAGAGACTAAGTGTCTCAATTCTCACTACAACCCTTCTGATTCCGAGCCTACCAACTCTAACACATTATAAACAGTATAACCAACCTATAACAGGGCAATAATAGTGAATAAAATACAGGTTCTACGTAACGACCGACCGGGTCGTTACATTTTGGCTATAATGACAATAACTTTGCAATTATAGCTCATGCATACATTATTGCATTATTTTATCAGAATTTGATCCATCATATTTTTAAAATACTAAATAATTATTTTAAAACATTTTGATGCATAAAAATCATTTTTTCTTATAATTAGTTAATTATTTTACAAATTAATTTTATTCAATTGTTTTGGATATTTAATAAACAACCCTTTTATTTTCAGTTTTAGCCTAAACTACCAGTCCAATACCCCTTATAAATTAGCCCAAACCTTAGGCCCAAATCATTTACATGTCTGACCCAATGCTTAGCCAATCCTGGTCGTGGATTATTTTTTATCAACGGTCAAGGATTTTCCTACGTTCAGTGTGTCACGGGAAACTTTATCATAATAGGATGTCCAGAGCCTTCAATAAAAGAGTCAAGCCGAGACAATTCACATCGGGGCAACTGGTGTTGAAGAAGATCTTTCCACATCAGGATGAAGCCAAAGGGAAATTCTCTCCCAATTGGCAAAGTCCTTTCATGGTTGACAGAGTATTGACAGGAGAGCCCTTATACTTGCAGAAATGGGCGGAGAAGTCTGGCCAAAACTGATCAACTCAGATGCAATCAAGCAATACTATGCATAACTCTTTATGCTTTCCACGTATGATGTAAATTGAACTATGCTCGACCTGAATCCCATTTAAGAGGGGATACGTAGGCAGCCCTGTGGGTTCGGTCAGAATTCAATAAAAATCTTATTTTCCCCCACAATCAGAAACTGGGGCAAAATTTTGAGGAGGACCCTCAAAATTCCGAAGCAGGTTCAGCCGATCGCAGCATGTAGAGATGTCAATCCATCTAACTGGGGTAGAATTTTGAGTATTCAAAATTCTACAGCAAGAGAAGTCACAATGTCTCGTATCGTGTCATAGTCACTGTTACATTTGACCAATTTCTAAAAAATAATATTTTTTATTATGTATTTGAAAATTATGCATGCTTGCTTGCGAAATAACTCTGTTTAGCAAACGCTACCCCAAATGATTTGAACGGGATCTTTAGACCGACTAAAGCAAGCCGAGCAAGATGACGGAGGCACGAACCGACCTCCCTTTTTACAGAACTCACAATCTTTCTTTGGTTGCAGGAACGAAGAATATACATGCCTCGAAGTCACCATCTTCATAACAACCGCGATACTGAAATCTACTACCAGCTAAGAAAACTATGCTATCATCTGCTATTTATTCTATTTTTCCTGCATAAGGCTAAGCAGTTATCTGCATGGGACTAAGCCTTGTCCCGCATCCTGCATGAGGTTAATCTCTACCTCTACATCTGCATGAGGCTAAGACCTGCCTCCATATTTGCATAAGGCTAAGCTTCGCCTTCATTTGCATGAGACTAAGCTCTGTCTCCATCTGCATGAGGCTAAGCCTGCCTCTATATCTGCATAAAGCTAGCCTTCATCTTGCATGAGGTTAAGCTCTACCTCCATACCTGCATGAGGCTAAGCCCTACCTCCATATTTGCATAAGGCTAAGCTCTGCCTTCATTTGCATGAGACTAAGCTCTGTCTCCATCTGCATAAGGTTAAGCCCTGCCTCCGTATCTGCATAAGGCTAAGCTCTACCTTCACTTGCATGGGACTAAGCCATGTCCCGCATCCTGCATAAGACTAAGCTTTGTCTTCATCTGCATGAGGCTAAGCCCTTCCTCCATATCTGCATAAGGCTAAGCTCTGCCTTCATCTGCATAGGACTAAGCTTTGTCCCGCATCCTGCATGAGACTAAGCTCTGTCTCCATATGCATGAGGCTAAGCCCTGCCTCCATATCTGCATAAGTCTAAGCTATGCCTTCATCTCACATGAGGTTAAGCCCTACCTCCATACTTGCATGAGGCTAAGCCCTACCTCCATATCTGCATAAGGCTAATCTCCGCCTTCACCTGTATGGGACTAAGCCCTGTTCCGCATCTTGCATGAGGCTAAGCCCTGCCTCCACATCTTGCATAAGACTAAGCCCTGTCTCTATATTTTCATAAGGCTAAGCTCTGCCTTCATCTGCATGGGACTAAGCCATGTCCCGCATCTCGCATGAGGTTAAGCCCTACATCCATACTTACATGAGGCTAGGCCCTGCCTCCATATCTGCATAAGGTTAATCTCTGCCTTTACCTGCATAGGACTAAGCCCTGTCCCGCATCTCGCATGAGGTTAAGCTCTACCTTCGCACTTGCATAAGGCTAATATCTGCCTTCATTTGCATGGGACTAAGCCATGTCCTGCATCTTGCATGAGGTTAAGCTCTACCTCCCCACTTGCATAAGGCTAATCTCTGCCTTCATTTGCATGGGACTAAGCCATGTCCCACATCTTTCATAAGGCTAAGCCCTGCCTTTATCTGTATAAGGCTAATCTCTACCTTCATCTGCATGGGACTAAGCCATTTCCCGCATCTTGCATGGGGTTAAGCTCTACCTCTACACCTGCATGAGACTAAGCCCTGTCCCGCATCTTGCATGAGGTTAAGCTCTACCTCTACACCTGCATGGGACTAAGCCATGTTCCGCATCTTGCATGAGGTTAAGCTCTACCTCTGCACCTGCAGGGGACTAAGCCTTGTCCCGCATCTTGCACGAGACTAAGCTCTGTCTCCATACCTGTATGAGGCTAAGCTCTGCTTCCAATTTACATTCTCTCGCCGAGACTAAGTGCTGTCTCCCGAACATTATCTATTTTTGGTCTCTTTCGGGCTAAACTCTGCCCTCAACCTCACAAAACTAAGCCTTGTCTTGTTGACATCATGTTATTGCATATCATGGGCTGAAATATCGCCAACCTGTCCAAAGGCGTCATAGTCTAAAGGCATCATCCTCATAGCCGGAAGACACCATGTCATGGCCTGGGGATCTCTCAAATTTGCATATCATTATTCAAAGGCGTCATGGTTCGGAGGCACCATCTTCATGTCCCGAGAACATCATTTCATGGCCTGCGAATCTCTCACTGAACAATTCATGGCCCAAAACATCATGGTCTAAGGACGTCATCCTCAACTGCCCGAAGACAACTTTCATGGCCCGAAGGGAATCTGCATCATGTTTAAATTTCCGCACAAGTATATGCTCGTAGTATCTCTCCATTTGCAGGTGACCCGATAATCAACCGTTATCCCAGCAGGAGCGATCTCTCTCCAGTTCCTTCGACTATGTCAAACCTAACCTCCCACCATAACCATTCCTTCACCTACCCCGAAATTCCGTGTCCGTTCTTGTGATGACTTCATCGGTATATTCCGCCAATGAATCCAGAACTACACACGGCCTGATTCCTGTAAAACCAGGGATATGTAGGCAGCTCAGAAGCGAGAGTGCGGCCTAAATCTGTCAAGCCATCTTGCTCGGTCAAAATTGGCCATCATATCTTTACCCGACAACTCTTTCATCCTTCCCGGGTAAATTGGGCAACTGTTGATACCCAATTTTTTCCTAAAATATTTTTAATGCATATATATCCTTTAAAACTATGCATCAGCATCAATTGGTATTTTTTCATAATTTCTACATTTTTAAATTAATTTGTCCAGTATTTTATTTTATATAAATAATCACAAAATTGCATCACAAATGATTTTAAACATTTTCTGATTTAATATTACCATTTATGGTCCTATTGAGTCCAAATTATTTCATAAATAGCCAAAATTGGCACATTTTGGCTATAATGTCAATAACTTTGCAATTATAACCCATGCATATATTATTGCATTATTTTATCAAAAATTGATCCATCATATTTTAAAAATACTAAATAATTATTTTAAAATATTTCTATGCATAAAAATCATTTTTCTTATAATTAGTTAATTATTTTACAAATTAATTTTATTCAATTGTTTTGGGTATTTAATAAACAACCTTTTTATTTTCAATTTTAGCCTAAACTACCAGTCCAATACCCCTTATAAATTAGCCCAAACCTTAGGCCCAAATCATTTATCTGACCGACCCAATGCTTAACCAATCCTGGCTGTTGATCAATTTTTATCAACGGTCCGGGATTTTCCTACCATAATTAAACTANGCCCAACCCTAATCATTTTACTCTTTCCCCCCGCCGCCACCCTTCCCCTTTCTCTCTCAAATGCTTTCTAGCAAAACCCTAATTTCCCCGCCGTCACCGGCTTACACTGTTATTCCATGGTGTTTCTTCATCACCTCAGGCCTCTACCACATCTTATTTGCTATGATTTACTCGTCTCCTAGATCCTTGAGGAGATTTCAAGGGACCTAGGAATGTATGTTTTGCACCTTTGGATTTCTTGCCTATTTCAGGCTAGTTGTTCGACCTTGAGTAAGAATCTTCTTATTTTTGTTATGAATCCACGATTTTCTAAGCTTATGTTCTCGTCTCTATTGTACTTTCTAAAACCCCTAATTTTTGGTCTCCGATCTTCTCAGATATGAGACGAGTCAAACATATTTCACAAGTTTTCCTTGAAAGTTTTCTGGTTTTCAACTGATTTCCCGTTTTTCCTCAACTAGGGTTTACTATAAGTCATCTTCTCAAAGGCCTTTCTGATTCTAGGCGTTTAATCGATTATTCTTAAGTGTTCTTAACTGATTTATGCTAAGGTTGTTTAGACCCTAGTCGATTTATGTGAAAACCCTAATATTCTGATGTTTTGCTTTGATTCTGAGTTTTTCCATGTTACCCGTTGCATTTGTTCCATTCTGTATTTTGACTTACACGATTTTCCCTTAGTCTAATTCAGTGCCTTGTGAGTTTTACCCTAATCCATCTTTAATTAGGGTTTTTGAGTCAATTTTTCGGCTAATTTCTATGTGTTTATGAAGTTTTATTTAGCTTATTTGTCTATTTGTGGAAGTTGATATCCCCCCCATAAATCAGTATCACTTTTAAAATTTCGATTGACTGATTCGCTCTGTTAAAACGTATGTGCATGATTCCTGACTATTTCATTGTTTATGACCTTAATTGGTCTTCTTACCTTATTCAATCACCGGTAATATTTACTGATTCCTTATGTGATTATTTCCTTAATTAGGCTCCTAATTATTCACCCCTTTTGCTTAAGTCTGATTTGAATTCCTTTCCTTAAATATTTCATGTCCTTACCGTTGGTTAATTACCCTTAGTTAAAGGAAGACTATGCTATTTTTTTCCGGGTAATTGATTATGTGATTCCCCCTTGATTGACTGAAGCTGATACTGTTACCTTATTTGCCTTACCTTTAAATCACTATATAAACTCCTCCTCTATTTTACTTCTTAAGGGACGAACACAAGTTCAAACACACACACACACTTACACTCAAAACTCTCTTTTCTTCTCTGCTACTTATGACAATCACTGATCTAGCCGGCTATAAGCCAAGGCTAGATATTGAACTGCACCTGCTTTACATTATGTGCTCTCTTCCTTAGCTGGTATGTCTCAGTTAAATTTTGAAACCTAAACTCTATGTGTTTCATTATAGTACTAGTTCATTAATCATGAGTTCAACTCATGTTCCTGTTTACTGACTTGCTTAGCATGTCTAATCCTGTTTTGTTCAATATGTAATTAGCATATACAAACTATAGTTGTCTATTTGATGTTTGTCCAGCATGTCTATTTATCCTTGTCCATTATTATTTACTGATGAGATCATGTTAGTTACCTAATCTCTTAAGGCATTCGACTGACCCTATTAGTGTGTCTGATTCTGTCCAATGTTTCTTTGCTTTCAATATGGCTTTACTGCACCCTTGTTATATGTCTCAATTACCTACAATCCTGACTAACTTGTTAATTCTATCAAGTTCCTAAGTGTTCTATGCATTTGCTGTTTATATGCTTCCCTACACTATGTCATGTGTTCCCTTAATGTGAGTTCTATGTGTCATCAACCCTTTATCCATGTGTGAAATCTGTTTGTTGAGTACTTCTGAATTTGGATGTTCTATGACCAGTTGATTGTTTGATGATTTCAGAAGTATTTTAATACTCTTCTCAAAACTGTTTTTTTTTTCTCACTACTAAACTGGTTTCCATTTCAAAAACCTTTTCAAACCTTAGAGTCATCTCTATATTGTTTTCAAAACTATGTCAAGCACTCTCACTTTACTCTTAGATCATTAGGTTATGCCCCTCCAGTGTGTGTACTGCCTTGGGATCCCCTGAGATCCCTTTGAACTCTAGCACACTGGGGCTGGCATTTCCACACTGCACATAACCAGTCCCTATTGTGAGAAAGTCTTGGTGTGAGCACTGCCCGGGATCCTTGAGGTTCTTAGGGAACTTTGACACACCTGGACATTCATTGGCTTTGAGGTTCTTGGAATTTGAGACTAGCATTGAAGGTCTGGTACTTCCAGGTTTATTTTGGGCATGCATCAGGCTCCCTATAGTATAGTTTATATCTCATTTATGTAATATGCAATCCTGGTCTGTAATAATCCTTTGTAAACAGATATTAGGGTAAATAGTGAAAAGAGAGGGTAGCTGTATGATCCTGTGGGGTAAAACTGGGTAGAAAGCATATTTCTAGGCTTTACTATATGTTGACTTGCTGTAGAAATCATGTTTTAGGTCTGTATGATGCACTAGACCCTATGTTTAGGATTGTTGTGCTTATTTGCATTGAATCATGCTAAATATGTGCATTAGATATCTTGTTTTAGGGCACTCGTGTTTACTGCTTCAGCATATTGTATGTTATAGATTCTCATTCAAGTTCTGATTTTTGCGTAAGTCACCACCACTTAGAAATCCTGTTATGAGGTTAATAATATTGTCTAATGTAATGATCATCCCTATGTGCATTAGAAATCCTGCCTTAGGACTCTGTTTGTATTTGATTCGAATCATGTCTATATCACCTAGATAAATAACTATCTCTGAAAAGGTTAACAAATGGCTTCACGCATAGGAATCATATTCCAGTATTAACCTGTATAAAATCAACTGTGGCAATCTCCATTAACTAGATCAACATGCTTGTTGGTTGAAAGAACTTCAATTGTTTAAACATATTCTATCACTATGATTGTATATATCCCCACGCCTAGGCAAGCCTTAGGTAATTAATGTCCTTATATTTGAGAAATTGTGATTATTTATCAACTGCTCAAGTTTAATAGGTTTTTAAAAATCAGTAGGCAAACTGATTAGGATTCTGTCACTTCACTTTAAAAACAATGCTGCATATTTTGTGTTTCTGATGCTCACCTAGATACCCTGTTCTAGAACTTCTCTGAAATTACCTAAATTTGTGCTTGAGACGTGTTGTTTATTTGCTTATATATGTGGTGGTGAACATGAGCCCTCAACTGCTCCCCCTATTTTGATAGTCCTATGTGTTATTTGTTGTCGCCTAGATTTTACCTTTTTAAACACCTTAGGAAGGTCTATAACTACCTAAGTCTAGAGGTCCTAAACTCCTCCAGGGCCACAAGAAAGGGACGGGTAACAGCACGCTTAGAGTTCGTTAATCAAAACTAGCTTAATAACCTAAGGGGAGGGTGTGGGTAGTAAAAGGATATGATGACATGTGCGCTAATGCAACGTGTAGCCCCTCTCATTGAGGAGTGATTACCGGGCATTGCATGGATATGATCCTATAGGATAAACAACTTAGGACCTCCCTTATCCCTTTTTACATATGTGTGCTCAGATTGCCTATCTGTTAAAGTCTTTATTTCTTGTACATATGTGTGTTTAGACTGCCTATTTGCTAATTGATTAATTCACAAAGTAAGTTTGGCCGGGACCCACCGTTGTGGACTTTGAGGGGTGCCTAACACCTTTCCTTCAAAGTAACTTCAAGCCCTTACCCAATCTCTGGTAATACAAAGTGGTTCTATAAATAACCTGTAATAGGTGCCCTAACGGACCTTAATTTGTTAGGTGGCGACTCTTCTTGTACCCCTTTCCCCAAAGGAAATGAGTTGTCCCAATAATGTCAAAACCCCTGACTATCCGCAAGGATGAGAAAAAAAGGGGGCGCGAAAATATCGGGAGTTGACTCTGAAGATATTTCGTGGCTTCGGGATGAGGCTACCACTTGTCCTGGGTATTTCTAAAGTGGAATTCTGTTTAAGTACATTTCAAACAGAAGTTGAATTTAGTTCATATCTGTTTTTCAATAATCTAGTCTTAGTAGCTCATGTCTTGTACTACCAATCCTTGGAATGTTGTTTAGAGTTCCAGATATATCAATTGTTGATCATATTTATTTTATTAGAATTGTGTTAATTGTTAATTGGCTGACCTAACGGGCCAGGTTAGGTGCCATCACGACTTGTGGATTTTGAATCGTGACATCAAATGCCTCATTTTTATATATCTCATCAGAAAACGTATATTACACTGTTATACTCCCTTAATTGATTTCTGCGAAGTTTAAGTTTTTGATAAATTATATTATTTCGTAAAAAAAGACTACTTTATTCTATAATCAGAAGAGCTGAAGAGTACTACCGAGTAAGTTATATTATACATTCTTAACTTTTTTCCTCACGTTTCAAGCATTGCAACAAGTATATTGGAAAATTAAATAATTATTTCGATATCAAATTATCAACTTTTTGAATTTGATCCTCTTTCTTAAGATCAACAATATCTTAGAAGAGATTAAATGGTTTATAAAAGAAATTATAAACAATTTTACATCTCAAAAAGATAATAAAAATAGACTTCAAACAAAAATACATATGAAGGTTTTGTTTAAAAAAAAAAAGCCTCCGATTAAATTTTGGACTTGGCCCCCCAGTCTTGTTGAGCCGCGTGTATGAATTAGCATTGTTCTACTGCCGTTTGGTCCTTTAACCCAACAAAATTGCATTTAAGTCGTGGAGCACTTGGGCCTGCTCCTCATGAAGCTTTTTGTTAAAATAAGTAGTTAACTCTTTTCTTTAGGAAATTACAAAATAATTAGCTCTATTTTGTTTTTATACAATTTCTAATTTTTAATAAATTCATTAAACTATTCAGCTTAAAAATTAGATGATGCTTTCCCTGACTTTTTACCATTATAATCTAATATTATAATTTATCCACTATCACTAATATAATCCTTAAATAAATTAAATATTTTAAAATTTGCATCAAATCAAATACAATAACATGTCTTTCACACAATCAAGTAGAATTACAATCGGTTCTTCTATCTGTGTGTGAGATACATGCATGATACATGTTTGATATATTTGTCGTAGAATTTTTTGAACTCGATTTAATTACGAATTTAGATACAAAACCATCCCAAACCACCTCCAATCTTTCTCAAACTTTGTATATTGACTTATCTACATATTTTCAATGAATTTCAACTATACCCATTTTAAAAGTTCCTTTTTACTTAGATTTTTGGAATATTTTATATTTTTTTGTATTTCATCATCTTATTTGCTACCTAATCCATGAAATTTCCTTTTCGTCTTGCATCTAATATTGTTAATCACGATTAAAAATATGGAATGTGATTTATACATGTGATTATTTGAGAGAAGGTAAACCCTATTTATTTAGTTTTTCAATTTTATATGTACTTGACTAATTTTGATAAATCTATAATTAATGACTAGGAATTAGTAAATTTAGACTTATTTGGATATTTTTGTAAGTCTGCCGTGTTGAAATTGGAGGAAGCAATGAAATCGGAGGAGAAGATCTTTGTCGGGTCGTCTTCTATTCTAGTTGAGAAGCACGTGAAATTTTCATTAGCTATAATGACACATTTGGATATTCCAATTGGATCAGAATTGCTCAATATTTTCAAACTTAAGGGACTTTATACGCTCAAGATAATATCATTAGGACTAAACTATACATAATATCATACTTAAGGGACCATATGAGTTAAAACTCCAGTACTTACCATTTGCCAATCAAGTTAAGCTCACCTTTAATCCTCTGCACACACCCGCAGGTGATCTTCTCTCTCCCACCTACAAATACGATATATAAATCGTTAAAGAGAGAATTTAGAGGGAGAGAGAGAGAAAGGGGGTGACTCACAGCGCGCCTCAATGGAGTTTCAACTCTTTTTCAAAATTCATAGGGTTTTTACATCTTCTTCAGGATTTCAATTTTAGCGATTCTTTTCTGCTCCGAATTTAAATTTTACGATTTACGAATAATTCTTCTTAATCTCTTCGCATATTCTTCCTCGATTTTTGAGTTCATTCTCACCCTAATTCTGTCATAAGAAGCTTCCTGAATAAGCTATGTTTCGAACCGCAAAACGTGAACCAGTCAATATTCAAAGTAGTAATGGCGCTGCAGCTGCAGCAGGCGCTAGAAACAACAATAACAGTTCGGTGGATGAAGATCACACTATTGGGCGCAGAGTTCTTCGCTCTCATTATCTCAATTTTAAGTCTCGGATTTCCGGTAACTCATTATTTGCCTACATTTTGCTCCTTTTTCTGTTAGGATTCAGATTTCCTACCACTCACAGTTATTTATAGTTACGAGTAACTAACATTCATTTGAATGAATGTAATCAAAGTAGAACAGTGTGCCTCTTCAAATAATAATACCCCCAAAAAATTTGTGGACAAATTGAGTAGCTTGTTTCTCACTGAATTCATATTATTTGTAGAGAATTTCATTTTCAACTGCTTTATATTTGAATGGATTTAAGTTATAGTATACACTAACGTTATAATAATTTTTATGTTATCAGTGCATTTTAACCTCTGCTAGCATGTTATTACACTACTGGATTTAAGTTATGTGCACTGACTGTAAATAATTTTTACCCTGAGTGCAAGGTAACCTCCTATAACAGGTTAATACCCCTACTGGATTTAAGTTATGTACACTGATAACAACAACAACAACAACAACAACAACAACAACAACAAAAAAACCCAGTGAGTTCCCACAAGTAGGCTTTGGGGAGGGTAATTTATACGCAGACCTTACCTCTACCCCTGGGAGGGCAAAGAGGCTGTTTCCGGTAGACCCTTAGCCAAAGATAGATAAAAAGAAGCAGCGGAAACAAGTGATAATAAAAACAAGATATTAAGAAAAGCGAAGCAAAAGAATGCAATCAAACAGTAGGTAATACCAGCAATCCAAGAATAAAGAGTTACCATGCTAATACTAATGCTACTGGTCCGGGAAAGAAAAAGGGGAACGCTTGATTGCCTACTAGCCTTTCACCCTAATTTTTGGCCTCCATACCCTCCTAGCAGGGGTCATGTTCTCAGTAAGCTCCAGTTGTTCTATGTCCTGCCTAATCACCTCCCCCCCACCCACCACGGCAAACGTCTCGTACCTTCTAACTGCGGATTCTATGCTTCTTCCCTTCACATGTTCAAACCATCTTAGCCTTGCCTCTCGCATCGTATCCTCCACGGGAGCCACTCACACCTTTTCCCGAATAACTTCATTTCTAATCTTATCCAACCTGGTATGCTCGCACATCTATCTTAATATCCTCATTTGACTACTTTCATCTTTTGAACATGAGAGTTTTTGACTAGCCATCACTCCGCCCCATACAACATAGTTGGTCTAACCACCATTTTGTAGAACTTACCTTTAAGTTTTAGTGGCACATTCTTATCACACAAGACATCAGAAGTAAGTCTCTATTTCATCCACCCCGCTCCAATACGACGTGTGATGTCCTCATCAGTCTCCCCATTTTCCTGTATTACTGACCCAAGGTACTTGAAACTATCTCTCTTGGGGATAACCTGTGCATCAAGCCTCACATCCATGTCCGCTTCCTGGGTTACGTTGCTAAACTTGCACTCCAAGTATTCCGTCTTGGTCCGCTCAACCTGAAACCTTTAGATTTTAGGGTCTATCGCCGAACCTCCAGCCTCTTGTTAACACCAACTCGCGTCTCGTCAATTATAACTATACCATCTGCAAATAACATACATATGACACATCCCCTTGAATTGGACGCGTCAGTGCATCCATCGCTAAGGAAAACAAGAACGGCCTAAAGGCTGATCCCTGGTGCAATCCCTGCAAAACCAGAAAGTGTTTTGAATCTCCTCCCATCATCCTGACTCGGGTCTTAGCTCCATCATATAAGTCTTTAATCACCCTAATGTATGCTACATGATCACCTTTAGCCTCCAAAGATCTCCATAGAACCTCTCTCGGGACTTTGTCATATGCTTTCTCTAGGTCAATGAACACTATATTCAAGTTCTTCTTCAATTCCCTATACTTCTCCACCAATCTCCTCACAAGGTGAATGGCTTCCGTAGTCTAACGACCCGGCATGCTTGGTTCTTGGAAATAGACAAACTCCTCCTCACCCTTATTTCTACCACCCTCTTCCAAACCTTCATTATATGGCTTAACAACTTGATACCCCTATAATTGTTGCAATTTTGGATATCACTCTTGTATTTGTACAATCGAATTATCATACTCCACCTCCATTCTTTAGTCATTTTCTTCGTCTAAAAAATGATGCTAAATAACCCAGTGAGACACTTCAAGCCTGTCCTACCCGTGTTCTTTCAGAATTTGAAAGGGATTTCATCTTGCCAGTCGCTTTACCCCTGCTCATCCTACGCATAGCCCCCTTGACCTCTTCAACTCTTATGCGCCTACAAAATCCATTAATCCAAAATCACGATGACTCTCGGAGTGCTTCAAATCACCTAGCACATTGTTCCTATCCCCCTCTTCATTCAAGAGTTTATGGAAGTACGACTGTCATTTTCGTCCAATTTGTGCCTCTTCCATCAAAACTCTGCCCTCATCTTTGATGCACTTCACTTGATCCAAATCACGGACCTTCCTTTCTCTCACCTTGGCTAGCCTGTACAACTTCTAGACCGTACTTCACTTGGATAGTGTAAATAACTTTTACACTATCGACGCAATTTAACCTAATATAGCAGGTTACTACCCTATTTTCCAAGTCACCAAATTAGTGTTCACTACGATGAGTTACCTATTGTTATATGTAAACTTAACCTAATGATGTAAAAAACTTATACGCTGTCAGCACTCAGAACTTAAACCTTATTGGCCTTCAATTAGATTGATGTCATTTGTTAGCAGTCAATTCTGACGTTATGGTTTTTTTTCTTTTTGGAGTTCTAAGATTAGTTCCCCATCTGAGATATAACACGCCAACTTTGATTTTATGGTGAATATTTTGTATTACCAGTCTAATAGTAATCATGATGCCATTTTAGCATGATTAGGCGTTAATATTTGTGCCTTTATTGCAGATGAGAGAGATAATATATCACAAGTTGATTCAGATAAATTTAAGACGATAATTGAGGAAGTTGAAAGGCTACATCAGCAAGGTATTGGTTCAAGTTTTATGTTTCTTGTGCATTGATACTATGTGTAATATTATTTTGTTTCTGAATGTGGCTTACCTGCTTGGGTAATTTGTACTTTGCATGTGCAAAATTACTATTACTTTTTTAGTTCAATTGATTTTTGCTTGGTTGTGTTTTCGTTGAAGTACTGTTGCAGAACATGAAATGTTTTGCAGAGTGCAGGTGCTAAATCTCTTGTTTATTTGTGAAAGAGAGAATCCGTTTGAAAATAGGTGGTTTCTTGAGTAGTTGGATTGATTGCCTTATTACTTGTTTACATAAGTTCATTGTATTATTCTGTCTATCCAAACTCTATTAGTATATGATTGAGCGTAGGCTGAAAATATGTTTTTCTTTTCTTTAAAAAGCTGACGGCCTGTCTGGTGACTTCTTTTAAAGTTGGAGGGTGAGAAATCTGCATTTAATTGTTTTCCCTTAGGCTTTTGGGATTTAATTAATTGTCGAGAAATGAAATAGTAGGCCTTCTTATTTCACAAAAAAAGTAGATGTTATTCTTTTAGCTTTTTTAGGTTCACAACCCTGATCATTCAGTTATACAATCATGTTCGAATTTTCTGGATTCACTTTAGAAGTTTTATTTTTTATATATAGTACAAAAACCTAGGGAACAGGTTGCCGATGCTGAGGCCCTGCTGGACATCACAAACTCGTTGGTGACGACTGTAAAGGCACATAGTAATGGAGGAGTGACCCCTTCAGATTTTGTTAGTTGTTTACTTAGGGACTTTGGCCAAGAAGGTGGATCTAGCAGTAGGACAGAAGAGGATGGAAATATACAGTGGAAAGATGTTGGTCTTGCTGTCTCTCATGTTTTCAAGGGTGCTCCTGGATGCTGCACTATGTAAAATTTCCATCATCCATCTTCTTTCTTGTTATGTACCACTTTATGTATCGAGCCAGATGTGATCTTTATTTTTCACAGGATTGGGCCTATGAATACTGAAGTTAAGCAACGTAATCCTGTTGTTCGTAGAAAGCGTGTCATGCCAACAGAAAGTGAACGCCCTGAGGAGGTATGGCATTCTATTTAGAAGCCTCTACGCATCCTTGCTTATTATTTGGAGAACTTGGATAAAGAAATTGCTCCCACCTTATCAGAAGAATATATTTTAAGTTAAGATATTTAGAAGTGATTTAGTCAGTTTACTGCTGGAAGAACATTTAAAGAAATCTTAAGTCTCTAGGAGAATTGAGTCTATCTCTATAATAGTTTACACATTTTACTTGAACTAGTCTCTGAGAATGCGAACGCGCATGAATCCCAAATTAATGAGTTTAACTTTTAAAAAAATAAATCTTATAAAATATAACTTAAAAAATGTGAGTTATAACCAAATAATAGAGACATAAATTCAAATTGAAGAAAATGATGAATGTTAGTCATATTTAACTAACTCAAAGGAAGAAACCCCATCTCACAATTTTTTTTGGTTACACTCAGTTGTTGTGAAGTTTCAAAGAGAATGTATCATCAAACTATTAATGCATCCCTACATCCCCTATTCTTGAAACTTGACCAACCATGTATATACTTCACATTCAAGATGATTGGTTTCTAACTATTGAACCGTAAGGCTTTTAGAGGTCGTCGAAGATTCCAATATAATATTCCTTGGAAATTCGTTTTTCCCCCTTTTTGAACTTAACAATCACTACGCAATTGTGACTTTCATAATACAAAAGCATATGCTAATGCTCGTATATGCAGTATTCATTGGAATTTAAAAGAAATAATTACCTGAAAGATCAACATATAATATTAGTGATTGTTAGGCAAAAAGTTAAGCACTTATACTTCAATAAAATAGAAAAAGAAAAGCCAAAAGATAAATACGTAAATTTATTTCTTCCTTACTCGCCCCACTCGTACTCTTCATTTATTTTCTCTGAACAATCATATATATCACCCACATAGTTTAAGATGAAAGAAGCATATAGCGATTAGTCTTTGTACTTTGTGAAATGCCGGCAGTACAACAGTACACTACTAATATAGATGCCAAAGTCAAGAAATTTGGGATCTTTTCAAGAGTTTCATGCCTTAACTAACAGAAAAATATATCAAGTATTTGACATACCATGAATACATTTGAAGAGAGAGAATGCTTACATAACTACAAATAGCAGCATCTCAACCATCATATTAAAGGAACAAGAACAAAATTGTGTCCTCCAATACCCATCCAATGTTCCACAAGTTGATCCACACAATACATGACTTTTTCTCTTCCTTTTACGCCTAACCTTCCTTCGTTCCCCATATGTATCTTAGTATTTCATTTTGGTGGATGAATTTAGTCTTATATTGAATTATCCAATGCAGTAGCTCTTCAAATTCCTTTAGTTTTCTATACAAATGAATCTAGTCTTATATTGAATTATTCAATGCAGTAACTCTTCAAATTCTTCGGGTTTTTTATGCAAAGCAAGAGAATGTTAATTAATGTATTTGTTTATGAAGTACTAATAATCATATATTTTTCTAAGGGTATTATAGTCTCTCAATTTTTTTGGGTTATTTTGGTCTTTCAATATCTTACTTTGGGGCTTCTCACTTTTAGTATAGTATGATTAGTATAGTATGATATTATCTTGTAGATCTCTCTTTGCATTAGAGTTTCCTCATTCTGTTTTAAATGCCGAGTTGCTGACTGTAGTCACTTCTCTTTAGTTTCTTTGAATCGCATAACCACTACCTAATTTTTCCTTTACTTTGGTAATATTTATTGTATCCTAAGATATCTTGATATATTTTCAGCTAAATGAAGCAGTTGGTGAAGAGAAGACAGACACTGACAAGAATATGGCTACGATGTTTCAAATTTTAAGGAGGCATAAGAGTGTTAAGCTCGAAAACATAATCCTGAATAGAAGATCATTTGCACAAACAGTTGAAAATTTATTTGCCCTATCGTTTCTAATTAAAGATGGGCGGGCTGACATAACCGTTGATGACAAAGGCTGTCATAGAGTTTGTAAGTTTGATATGCCCATAGTTGTTTGGAGTTTCAGTTTCCTCTTCTGCCCCTGCATATTTCATGACTAGACTAACTAATGATTATGCAGCACCAAGGAATGCTCCTGCTTCTAATGCAGTCCTTTCTGGGGAGGTTTCTTATATGCACTTCGTCTTTAGATTCGACTTCCTGGATTGGAAGGTATCTATCTTAAATCCATCAGTCCTCCCCCTCTCTCTCTCTCTATATATATATATGTAGGATTATGTATAGTTTTTATTTTTGTTTCTGTTGATATTGAACTATTAGCACACTGAAATGACTTTCTATCTTATACTAGAATTATGCTTCTCACATAAGCTATAATGGCCAACGATTTGTGCTTTAACAAGCTTGTGGATGAGATCAACTTTCATTTTTTTATTATTCTGCAGAATAGATGTATGGTCAGTTTTACCACATCATTAGCCTGTTCTTTTCATTTCTGATGCATAACAGATTTGCTGTTTTTCATTTAGCAGCTGTCTTGTCTACGCTACCCAGCAGGTTTCCTTCTGTTTTGCGCTCATTCTTGAATCTATTAAATGCGCATTTTAGTTCCATTTACATGTGATGTGCCTAGGAGTTCTATTATGTACTAGTCACTATGCCTCTGAATTAGTTGCTTCTTATGCAGCTTATGTTGGCTTCTGTTGGTGATGGAGAAGAATTAATGCCACACAGAACTGAAGCTGAAACGCCAACCAATTCTCAGCCGGCATCGAACAATGTAGAAAATGAACGAGCTGTGTCAACAACACCAATAAGGAAGTTATCCAGAAATCGTGGTCTGGTTTTGCAGGAGCAGACTGTAGTTGAAGATTCCCCAGAAAGTGATAATTCTGCAAGAGCTGCTGCTATTAGGAAAGGAAAGCGAAAGCTCACTTAAGGCTGGCCGAAGCTTATAGAACTTTGAGATGATTAAGGAAGTTCCACGGTTATTGGTTAAGTATTAGGAAATTGTTAACTTTGATCTGTTTTTTGGGCCAATAGCTCTTTGGTTAATATATTCAGAGATAGAGGGAACAAGCGGACATTCTTTTCCCATCTTATTTTGATGTGAGTTGAACATAGGGAGATGATTAAGGAAGTTCCCGGTTTCTTAGTATGTTTTTAATGTATATCTGGATGACCAAGGTTGATGCAGAGGTTGGATAACGTTTCGTTAAAATGTAGAGAACGAAAGCGATGAGATGTGCAAATTGAAAATAGTTCACAAAATTTAGTTCTCGTAAATTTGGTCAAGAACCAAGTGATCTTGAAGATGTCCTCATTACGCACTGGTTGAGCGTATGATAGTTGTGGCAAATAGTCTGCCCTATCTGTAGTTCATGCGTTGGGTGAAAGCTACTGGATGACTTATGTATATATTTAGACGCTAAGATTTGAGCAACGGCAGTATCAAATCAAATAAATATCCTGCGCTCCGTAAGATAATGGGCCCAGAAGGAACGTTTTACTCATCGAATGCATAATAAATTAATAAGCGAAAAAACTGTCAACTCCAGTTATGCTCAACATATTGCATTAATTTAAAGGCACATAGTTAATTAGCACATCGGCAAAAGGATTAAATAACGAGGACCATGTCCAATGCTGAGATTGCCTCCTACAAATGCAATGTCACATCAATTGCCATCCACTCATCGAAATGAAATGACCTATCTGCGGAATTTCTAACAGATAACAAAACCAAGAGGCCGACTATAGTTTCGAAAGAATAATTTATTGCTCTGAAAAAACGAAAAGCATTGCCTCCAGCTCTAACTCTTATTATCCTTTGGGATATGGAGACCCGAAAAAGCTGGGCTGTCAACTCCAACTCCCATTGCGTTCAGACCATTGTCAACATACACGGTGGCACCAGTAATTGCTGAAGCCAAAGGAGATGCCAGAAAAGCAGCAGTGTTCCCGACCTCCTCTGTTAGGTCCACTTTAAGGTTAGACACTCGGAAGTGCAGCATACAGTAAGATGAGAGTCAATTTAAATTCTATTCGAAGCACACATTCACCAGTATGATTTTGAAAATCAATTCAGAAGAGAACACGTTTGACCCCCACTAGCAATACATGGTCATTCTTCTGAGCATTCTCAGTGGCAAATAAATATTTAAGCATCTGACTTACCGGCATATAACTCCTTTTGCAAAGGAGCATTCTCCAATGAGTAATTTATCATCATGTCAATAAAGCCAATAGCTTTTGCTGCACGACTTCCCAGTGGACCTGTAAAGCATCTACTTATTTAATTTCTGTCAATGGAATTTCAGATTTGTGAGCACTGAGCACATTAGGAGGCGAAAATAGGAACGCTTGATGTGAGTTGAACACAATAAATGATTGAAGATGTTATCCACCAAATTTAGGTTTATACAGTTTAAGATTGTAATGGAAATGAAGACATGTACTAACATGGAAAACATGTTCTCCCTGAAACGACAATAAACTACAAGCTTTGGTGATGCAGCATATCTTTGAAGTGGTTTGTGCAACACATTTCCAGTGTTCAAAGATCAGCAAGTTATGCAGAAACTAAGTGTTGATGCATACCTGCAGATATCGTGTTCACTCTGACTTTGTGCTTTCTTCCAGCTTCAAATGCCAGGACCTTCAGCAAGCATACACTACTCTTAAGCGATGCTCACAATTGAAGCTAAAGGAAATGAGAGATGGATTATCGAAACTAAACTTAGCTACAAACTTACTCTTGTGTCACTCTCCAAAGCAGCTTTTGCCGAACTCATACCGCCTCCATATCTGTAAATCCAAGAAGAATATTAATTTAAACCTAAACTTAAAAATTAACAAAGTTCAACCTACGTAATTAAGGAGTCATACCCAGGGATAATCCTTTCAGAGGCAATGTAAGTTAGAGAGATTGTGGCACCGCCTACAAGGTAAGGACATAGCTGAAAGTTTCAGAGAAAGATTTGTTTTGGAACAGCACTTGATGCACTAATATTGTTTTACTAAAGTAACCAAAAATAACAGAAGGCTAGCAAGAGTTACCTGGATTTATTATGGGAAGAAAATGCCTCAGTAGAGATATAAAGGAATAACTGGAAGCAGATACAGCTGCAAGGTATCCTTTTCTTGATGTCTCCGACAGAGGTTTGCTAACCTATAATAAATATTTAAAAAATTATAGGCCTCGTAGAGATTGTAAAGGGAAATTAAACAATGAAAGGACGAAGGAATAGTGTACCTCTGGACCATTTGCAAGTGAATGTACAAGGATGTCAATAGTGCCAAAATCTTGTTTAACGCATTCAGCAACTTCCTACAATATTAGCAATAACATGGTTATTTAACAAGTGTGTTTATCAGCTGTGTTGACATAACTCTGCATTCCCTAAATATACAATACTATTTTACTACTTTATGAGCAAGATAGATAATTCAACTAAGAAGATGGAGGAGAAAACACTGGAGATATCACATGCCGGAGGAGCGGAATATGGTACTTCAATTAAATGATAACCAAACAGAAGTTTGAGTATCAATGATGCATATAGCATATTACAAAATCCTTACTGATAACCAAACAAACATTTCAGTCAATGACACATTTAGTATATAATGAAGTCTTTCGTAACTAAATTTCAGCATCAACAAGCTTTTCTGGCCAAATAAACTTAGGGAGCCAGGGTTGAATAAGATTTGACATAATATATTGCAGAGGCATGGTGGAGAATACTAAAACGAGCCAAACAACATCCGTTATATATATGTTTGAATGCCCTTCAACACTCACAAATAAAAGTTTCCTTTAATATAAGCACCAACAAATACATATGATTGCATGTAGGCATATATCCAGATGAAAGTATGAGAGACAGCTAGAAATATGTAAAGCATGATATACCTTGACAGTCCATTTTGAGGATCCAGCATAGCGTTTGTTTGTTTTGACCTGCACCAATTTCACCAAGTATGATTAGACTGGTATAAGTTGTTGAGAAGGGAACTGAGAATAGTTTATCTTACATCCTCAGGGACATCTTCTGGACTGTCAAAAACTGCATCCAGAGGGTAAACCTTTGTAATTTCCATCAATGATCCGTCTGGCAACCTAAGACATCAAATTACATTATCTATCAGAAAAAGGTGGGAAAGAAGACAGTACATGGAAAGATAGAATAATTTCATGCTTACACTCGTGAATCATCAAACTTCCCCCGCCGCAAACTGGTTTCGAAAATGTTCAGTGCCTGAAATATAAAGTAATTAGAAAGACTACTTCTTTGCCACGTTATAAGTAATGGTAGTAAACTTATAAACATGTCAAAGATTTACGTACAGGGACCCATGTACCAACAAGAATTTCAGCCCCTGCAGCTGCAAGAGACTTTGCTATTGCCCATCCATACCCATTATCATCTGCTATGCCAGCAATAAATGCCCTCTTACCTGCATAATAAGAAATAACAATCACTATTTGCAAGCAAAAACTCTAAGCTTCTGCACAAAACCTCAAATCAAAGGAGAATTTACAGACACTTTAGAGCAACCTCTCAAATCGATAGGTAATCCTGAAACTGACACTTGTTCACTTGCTCCAGACATTGCTTTTGTAACCATCTTTTCAAATTTTATAGGAGCCAATTTGGAGCGATCGATTGGCTTGCTGAGCGAGATGTAAGATGAACCTCTAAAATTTGTAAAAGATTTTCTTTTACTTTCAAAGCTGAAACTTATACTGCTCAAATTTGAAATATTGCGAGATGCGGAAATGCATTGTTCGGTTGCTCGGATTTGCAATCCAGGAGTTGTGTTTGCAGCCATTTCCAGCAAGTCAATGGACCAGAATAACAAAAGAGGAATCTGAAGGAATCATAGATGGTCAGTACAACAAAATATTTTTGAACCAACAAAATATATACAGGACATTAATGATCCAGGCAATATGTGAAAATAAATCAGTCAAATTTACATGTGTAAGTAAGTACATGTCAAACTTAAAATTTGTAGTTGTATCTTCTGCACTTCTTAGATATTGATTCCATATAACACAAGTTTTTAAAGTCATTGTATACCCCTCGACAATGAAGCTGAAATTTTAGCATGACGCAAGGGCGGATGTACAAGGTAAGGTCTGGGTTCATTCGAACCCAACAGCTTAGCGCAGACCTTATGTATCTGTCAAAAAATCTACAGAACATCATGTACAAATAAAAAATTTCGAACCCAGTAACTCAAATGGTTAGTAGTTCAGTGGCATCCCAAACCCATAAAGTTCAAATCTTGGATCCGCCTATAGCATGAATAACCTCTCAAAAATAATACTCGCTCTGTTTCAATTTAAACGACACACTTTTCTTATTAGTGTGTTCCAAAAAAAATGACACATTTCCATATTTGGAAACAAAACTTTAGTACCACATGTTTCAAAAGTCTTCTTTGAAACGGAGGGAGGGAGTAATGATCAAGCACCATAAGCTTAAAAATGTGTGCTTGGTATAAACTGTAAAAATGTCTAAATACTGGTTGGACAATTAATCGGAAGTTAAAAGTTGAGTTTCATGAAAATTTTACTACACCAATCTCAACTTAATTTAAAAAAAGAAAAAAGAATAAAGAAACATAGCTCAAGTAGCACGCGAGTGATATATCAGAATCCATACACGCAAATGCAATTCTAATTTTAACTCGAAAGATTGATCAAATAGAAGATAAAATCAAATTTCAAACTAAAAACTCAAAAAATCTAAAGATGAGATAACATTTGATCAATGTAGGATCGAACCGCATTTGAATCATAGATGTTTATGCAAAGAAAAAAAAGTCACCTCAGATTCAGAAAACACGAAGAAGGAACTAATAATGCTTGAAGGAGAAAATAAATGGATTTATATATTGTGCTCTGTCGATGAAATCGAAGCTATGGCCGTTGGGGAGCTTTGAAAGTGCAGTAATGGAGAGTGTGAACAGGTGGGATGTTATGTATTAAATGACAATTTTACCCTGTTTAAGGCTTGGGCTTTCACTGCTCAAGAAGTTATTTATGTAAGTGAGCCCACGTCCAGTTGGTCCATCAATAGCCCGTCGGAAGTGTTGAACTTTGATCTAATTTAAACTTATTTATTAAATTTCTTAAAAGTTTTGATGAATTTATCATTGTCATGCAGCTGGAGAAGAGAAATCAGTGTCCAAGAGAGAAGAGAAGAAGCAATTGAGAGAAAATTTTGATTCTATTATGTTCTGTACAGTACAGATGGAAGGCTACTGTGTACATTTATACAAATACTCTAACCGACTAACTATGACAGTTGTACTAACTATACTAATAACCATCATTCTAACTAGGTTAAGTTAGCTAACTATAGGTGCCGATACATCATTGACACCCCTCCCCCTCAAGCTAGGACTGGGAAAGATGTTCAGAAGTTCAAGCTTGGACTACAAATATTCATGTTGAGGTCGATCAAGTCCCTTAGTAAGAATGTCAGCCTCCTGTCCTGTTATAACACAATAGAAAGTGGAAATGAGGCCCCGAAGAATCATTCCATGGATGGAATGGAAATCAATATCAATATGTTTCGTGCGTTCATGAAAGACAGGATTGACAACAATGGCAAGAGCTGACTTGCTATCACAGTAGATAGGCACAGGAGACTGCTGCTCGATCCGCACCTCCTTGAGTTAACCAAGGATCCACACAACCTCGGCGACAGTTGAAGCCAGACTTCGATACTTTGCTTTAGTTAAGCTTATAGAAATGATAGATTGCTTCTTAGGCTTCCAAGAGATCAAGGACGTACCAAGCTTGACAAAATACCCTGTAACTGACTTGCGTGTATTAGGACACGTAGCCCAATCTGCATTGCAAAATGGTTAAAGAGACTCAGAACAATGGACAGTCAAGAAGACCCCCAATCCTGGGTTGGTTTTGATATACTTGACCACCTTGAGTGCAACATCCATATGAAAAACTTTGGAACTATGCATTGTTGATACCCAATTGTTCCTCAAAATATTTTAAAATTGCATATATGGCTTCAAAATCATGTATCAATGGCAATTGATATTTTTCCATATTTTTCTTATATCTTTATTAAATTATTCAGCATTTTATTTCCAATAAATAATTATAAAATTTGCATTACAAATGATTTCAAAATTATTTTTTGGTTTCATTAATTATTTAGGGTCTTATTAAGGCCAAATTATTTCACAATTAGCCAAATTGGCACCTTTTGGCTATAATTGCAATAACTTTGCAATTATAGCCCAATCATATAATTTTATACTATTTTCTTAATCCAGAAATCAATCATTTGTATTTTTTAATACTAAGTAATCATTTTTTAACTATTTTCTATGCTTGAAATTCATTTTGCACAATTATTAGCTATTTTATAATTTTTTTTATTTAATTTAATTGGGTATTTAACAAATGGCCACTTGTATTTCAATTATAGCCTAAATTAATCTGATCCCAACCCAAATAAAATGGCCCAAAGATCCCAGGCCCAATATACTATCCTACCTGACCCAATCCTGTGTTTAATTTGGACTGTTGATCAATGGCTCAGATTAAATCTTTCCTTAATTAATACCTAAAAACTACCCCTTCCCCCCTCTCACTCTATACGCCGTTACATCTCTCTCAACTCTCTCTGCTAACCAAAGCTCTCACCTGCCGTCGCTTTGCCGAAAACCATGGTGGTCTCACCACCCTCTCAGCCTCATGGCTCTCTTCCTACGCTGGGTATCACTGCCTTGAGGTCCTCAAGTGAACTAGAAGGCGGTTCACTCACCTCCCATGGTTCTCATGTCATTCTCCATCCATCCATGACCGTCCGAGTAAGATTCTACCATTTTCGGTTAGAACCAGTGGTTTCTAAGCCGTTTCTCCTTCTCTTTGGGTCATCTTTATGAAACCCTAACAACTAGCCTTTGATTTTCTTAGATCTGTAATAGATCCGGGCGTATTATGAGTTATTCTGTTGTTTCGTTAAAGGTTTTCCGATTTTCCTAGAACGACTCTTCATTTTCAAAACTAGGGTTCTTAAACCCTTTTTCAAAATGGTCTTCCCTCTAATTTCTAGTATTATTCTATAATTTTACTATGTTTAAGCGTTTATTTGAGCTTTTTCCCTTTTGTCTGATTTATTATGCTAAAGCCCTAAGTTTCTTGGGTTTTTCATCTGTGATTCTGAGTCCGTCTTTGAATATATGTTCGATTAAGTTGCATATGTGTTCGTTTCTCATGAATATTCTATGATTCTGTGATTTTTACCCTATGTTTGCTTGCTAGGGTTTCTGATTTCGATTATTCCTACTTGTTCTATGTTTATTCCCAGAGATTTGTGCTAAGTTCCAATTTTCTATGATTCTACTCTGTTTTGTTCATCAATATTTCCGATTCTTCACTTATTCTATCTCTATCACATTTATTCTGTTAATTTAGACTATGCTCTATATGAGCCCTAATTTTTATATGATTTTTACCCTACTCGACCTCTTAGAGTTCTGATTTGTGGCTATCATGTGTTTATTATGCTGGTTCTCATAGAGTCATCCTAAATCAGTACTACTTTCTATTTGTGAGTCCCTGAAATTTTGTGATTGATTCTTCATTGATCTCGCATGATATTCTCTACTGATTTAACTTTGTGATATATCTTCTGACCTTATTCTATGGTCAATTATGCTGTTAATTAATTTTGAGCATTTTCTTTAACTAAGATATGCTGATTTCCTGCCTGTATCATGTTTGCCCGTTCATTTGGGATATTTTTCTTTGATTAATACTGATTCCCTGTAATTGATACCTCACTCTGGTGATTTCCTTACTGATTTCCTGTATTTTTGTTATTTTTGCCTTATTTTCATGGCTGATTCTGCTGTTAAACTAATTCATATATATTTTCCTTAAATAGAATTCTGAACTTGGCCTTACTTACATGCTCTATACATATGCTATACATATGTTACTTCCTTATGTGTTATAATCAGCTTTGTACGATTTCCTTTCCTGCTTCTTACCGTTTGAGTATGACCCCTTAATTAAAGGAAGTCCTTATACTAATTTGATTCTAATTGGCATATATTTCTACACTTACTGCTGAAATATTATTTTTACCTTATTTTGCTACATGTTTTCGAACTATAAGTACCTTGATCTTTCATTAGCACAAGGACACAAAAACAGATTGTTCAAAACTCTCTCTCTTACACAAACATTCTCTTCTACTCTCTTTTCTTTGGTTATTATACTCTTTAGTTATTCACTATGTGTTTGCTCTCTTCTACACTGGTATGTCTTTATTTCAATTTAAGTCTAAAAAAGAACATGTTTATTTTGCTACTTCAATTCATTCTCTTTCTAGTCTATTTTTACTTATGATTTTGTTGTTCAACCTGCATCTAGTATGTCTACTTTATTGCTTATCAACATGCTTCTAAATGTGTCCCTTCCCTTAGACTCAACATGTTTGTAAAATGTTATCCCCTTTTAGACTCTACTTCAATTATGTTTCTCTGATTGCTAGACCTTATTTGTGGTAAAACAATTTGTACCTTATGATTACTTAGTTCTATGTAAGTTTGAAATACATGCTACTTTAGTCCCTTGAATCCCCTTAGGATTTCTTTGATCCTGAACCTATGTGTGAATCTGCCAACTGTGTGCTTATCCTTATATGCTCTATACTTGTCCCCAATTCCTCATTACCCCATTTCTGATTGCTGAACTTGTCTTAGTTCTTTGTTCTATGTGTGTTGTTGAGCCTGAGATTGGTATGCTGTTTGTTCTGATTGCCCCACCCTCTTCAAACTGTTTCGTTGAATAAATTCCTCTAGTGTTTGTGCAAAACTCATTTCAAGCCAGTCTCTCTTGTTTAAACTGTTTTCCTACTCAAATCTTTTCAAAACTATGACAGGCACTCTCACTCCACTCTTAGACATCTAAGTTCTGCCCCTCTAATGTGTGACTGCTTTGGGATCCCTATGAGATCCCTCTGAACTCTGATGCATTAGAGTTGGCCCTTCCACACTGCACTTACTCAACTATGGTTATGAAATCTGGGTGTGAGCATTGCCCGGGATCCCTTGAGGTCCTTAGGGAGCTCTGACACACCAGGATTATGTGAAAGACTGTGAAATACCACCTGACATTGGAAACTCTGGAAATTTGGGCCTATTAGTAGGCTCCCTATAGTATAACTTCTTATTTTTCTTATCTATTTATGTAATTCATTCAATAATGGTTGTAATAATTTATTATAAACAAATATTGGGGATGGATAGTGAAAAAGGGGAAGGGTAGCTGTTTAACCAAAGAATTGGATTCTTTGCCAAAGTTATTTTAAGAAGAACACGGGTTTCTGATAACCAGAGAATAAGATAATAATTGCAAGTAAATTTGTAATTGGAAAGCAGTAAGATGCACAAAAAGTAAGTGTATTGCAATAGTAGTTCGAATGTGTCTTTACAAGTTATATTTTACTCCCTTATATATGGAATTTCTTGATATAACGTCTGCCTTTTTCAGTAATTGAGCATTAATGACTAATAATGGCATTAATGTAACGTTACAATGATTAACCATAACTGTTGCGTGAAGGTTATGTACCATTTGGCTCATTAATTGAAAATCTCCGAATCTGTCCTTTATTCTGCTTGGATTCATCCTGCCCGCGCCTCTTCATCTCCTTAATTAGGTTAAGATTCTCGTATCTGATTCTCCTGTGGGTATGCTATTCCGTGCCTCTTTGCCTCGTATCTCTCCATGAAGTTTCGTCCAGTTGTCATGTTTTCATTGTTCCACATAGATTGCAGAGTCATCACAATTATTACACGTGTGAAGCTCTTTTTTACCAATACAGATAGTCCCCCCTCTTACTATTTATTTATCGATTAATACTTGGTAAGTGGGTACTCATTTATGGCGGGAATATTTTGCCGCCGCTTCACTCGTAAAATTGCATCCATCTCTGAACGCATGCGTCGCTTGTCACTTCCATTTAATGCCCGTGCCACGTGGCATTCCCGGGTTAGTTCTGCAATTATTCAGCGCCTTTTAGGGATTTTGCGGTTGCATTAGTCACGAAGTGACAGCTTCAATTATGACTTTCACATCACTATTTTTTCCATTTTTTGACAGTTGCCTTCGAGTATAAATACGTCTTTCCCTTTCTTTATTTTTACGAAAAGCTTCTAACCTTCATTCTTTGTTTGCAAATTCTTTGTCTTTGTAAATATGTCTTCTTCAAACCAGCAATCTAAGAGAGTCATTAATGTAGATGATCTTACTCCTTTTTCCGCTCTGACACGGAGTAGGAAAGGCGGTAGTCTTAGGAGTTTAGATTCTACTCCTCCCAGAGGTTCCTCTTCCTCTCATGTTACTCCCCCATCTTCTTCTAGGTCTGCCATTTCTTTATCTTCTCCAAGGGCTAGGGCTTCTATATCTTCATCAAAAGGTAAAGAACACAATGAACCTTTGCGTGAACCGAGGGCCGACGAGATAGTACCTGCGGAGTTTTCTTTTGCTAGGGATAGTCAGGCCTTAAAAGAACAACTTTCTTCAATGTCCTCTCTTGACGGTGTTGATGTGTACCCTACCCAAATAACTGAGGGTTTAATATCTCTCGTACGCAGGGACTGTTATTGGAAGCCTGATTTTCCTGTTATTTTTCCCAATAGTAATCAAAGAATAACCTCTTACTAGACTGGGTATTCTTTTGTTTATACCTATCCTTTTACATTAGGATTCAAGCCTCCAATCGACCCTGTTATTATCAAGTTTTGTCGATTTTTCCAAGTTTGTCCGGGACAAGTCGATCCTCTAGTGTGGCGAGTTGTCGCGTGCCTTAGATATTTGGCCAATCTAGCTTCGGTCCCCTTTACGTTTCATCATATTATTCACCTTTATTCTCCGATGATGTTCCGCTAAGGAGTGTTTACTCTCGCGGCTAGGAGTAAAAGCGTGTTAGTGATTCCTGATGATGATAAAGACCGAGGGTGGTACCTCCGGTATGTTGCTGTTCCTACTGCTGGTTTAGTAGGTGAAGAAAATGTCCCCTTCCATGAGAAGTGGAATCTTGCATGTGATTACGGTTTTACTCACATTCCTTTCCTTTTGTTTTTGATACTTTATCAGTACCGTAACTATTTCTTTATTTGCATCAATCATGAGAACCGTTGAAAGTGTCTCCGGTTTCCGCGATTGGGTAGAAAAACTCTTGTTGATTGCTCCGTTAGAACATTGTTCGTGGAAATACCTCTCTGGGAGGTTTGGTTGGAAAGTTAAGAATCATGGTAAGCGAAGTTTTATGCTTTTACTTCTTCCCTCTTTTGAGCTTTATTTGATCCCTTTCATTTGGTAAGGTTTCCTGCTCGTGGAATTTCTGCTGCAGCTGTCTCTGTTCCAAAGTTGTCCCCGAAGGCCCAAGAGATCATTTCTGGTTCCCCCTCTTCAAAAAGAAAAGTAAGTGGGTCCAGGACTGTCGCGCCCCCCTTTTCAACTCCTCCTTTCGGATTGTTCGGAGTTCTTGACATTATTGGGATAACTCGTTTCCTTTTGGAAGGGGAGGGGGGGGGGTATGCAAGGAATCAAAGAATTGAGTCGCCACCTAACGATTTTTAAGGTACGTTAGGGCACCTATTTGGGGTTATTTACAAAATTAGATTTGGGTAACTAGAGATAGGTTAAGGGCTTGAAATTACTCCAAGGGGAAGGTTTTAGGCATCCCTCAGAGTCCACAATTGTGGTACCCGGCCAAACAGCTTTGTGAATTTTAAGCAAGTAGCATATATGCAATTAAAATTTAAACAAGTAAAGAATCTTGAAAGATTCATAGTCTAAGCCCACATGCGTATCAAAGTTCTTTTTTGTCTAAGTACACAGAAGTTTTTAAAAGATTTAATGTTAGATACACCGGGGTAACAAAGGTTTTGGGAAGACTTGATGTCTAAATAGAGTTTTGGAAAGAATTATAATCTAGACACATATATAAAGGATAGGGGAAGTATTAGGTTATTTATCCTATAGGATCACATCAGTACAATGCCTGGTAATCACTCCTCAGAAGAGGGGCTACACGTGGCATTAGCGCACCGGTCATCATATCCATATCTACCCTTCCCACCCCTTAGCGGTTATTAAGCGAGTGTTATTTAGCGACCTCTATGCGTGCGGTTACCCGTCCCTTCTTAATGGCCCTGGAGGAATTAAGGACTTCTATCTATAGGTAGTTCTAGACAGACCCTTAGGTTTAAAGGTGAATGATGTTTTAGACGTCAATACCACACAAGAATATAGGTTAAATGTGTGGTACCCAATTTTTCGAGTTCTGTCTTAGTAGAAGAACCTGTTTCTTCTTGGTGTTCCAACTTCTACTGTTGCGGAATAATAAATGCAGTAAAGTAAAAACACAGATATTTTTACGTGTAAAACACCTAGCTCAAAAGGTGAAAAAACCACGACCTACTCCTCAGTAGGATTTTCTCAAACTCTTCACTACAAACTCTGAGCCAGATGGACTTACAAAATAAACTCTTTTGTAATCCTAGGACTAACTCTAATACCTTTGTATCAACTAGCCTCTAGCTAATTTCTGCTAGCTTCAAGTAAACTCTAACTTGAACAATGTATACCTATTACAATTACTTCTAAGAAAGCTGATAAGATACAATATTGACACTCTTACTACAATCAACTAGACTCAATACATAAATGATGAAACTAGTTCTTCTAGCTGATCTGTAGCCTTTGTATCGCACATTAATTCTGCTCGCAAAACCTCTGGGAATTTTGCTTTCAGATCTTGATTCAATTCTGCCTTTGTGTGTCAATAATTTCAGCAGGAATACTTCAAGTATTTATAGAGTCAGTAGTTGAGTTTGTCGTTCAATTCTAGTTCAACTCTTCCCTGGGAGAAAAAGTTCGAATTAAACTCAACTTCCTTCCTTTGTTACTATCCTTGCTGAATTCAACTTCTATCCTCTTTATCAGTTTGCAACCTTTTCGCATTAGGAGATAATCTCTTGGTTCATTGATACTTCACAATCACAACTATCTCCTATGCATATACGGTTCATGTGCTAGCTATTCAGTTCAAGAATGTGTGCTCTGATGGACCTGGTTCAACTGGTCAGACATTTGTCAGTATTAAAAATTATGCAGTGACTTGGGTCAACAAATTCCCCCTTTTTGATGATGACAAACTCTGTGCTTAATCCTGTATACACTTCAAACACTTTGTACGATTTTAAGCATTAATCATAGAGAAACCAGGTTCATTAGGTTATAAATATCACTTTTGATTTTTTTTTGAAAAGTTCAGCACATATCTTCCCCCTTTTGGCATCATCGAAAAGTTGCAAAATGATACACTTACCAGAATTATTAGTTATTACTCATGGCCGTTTGAGGCAACTGCAGGTGCAAAGCATGATTAATCAACACAAGAAACCAATAAATGTAAGCTGAATAAGAAATTGAGACAAGTCAATAACTAAACAGCATATTCATTGATTAGGAACGATCATCAAACACCAGACAATTAAAAACAAAAACAATCAAAAACCATGAGCAAAAAACAGAGTAAAAAGACAACAGGAACAAGTCCAAAAAGACAGAAACAAGTCCCGAACTGGGAATTGAAGGGTTATTGGGTAGCTTTGGACATCCTAAGGATCGGAAGGTGCAGAGGAGGTTGTGGTCTTGGATTGTAGAAGAGAAAGCATCTGCTGAAGAACACCCTCGTTCTTTTCCTTCTCTTTTGCTGATTCAGCCTTGAGAGCATCCCGCTCAGCTTCAACCTCAATCACACGAGATTTCAAACGAAGAATCTTTATATCCTTGATCTCGCTTTCCTGCACCAGAGTTCTTACTTTGCTGTTGACTGGCTGCTTCCT
>ML263444.1:0-23532 GCA_005239495.1 Nicotiana undulata | reverse complement strand
TATATATATATGGATCGGGCTACGCCGCAGCGAGATATGTTGGATCAGGCTGCACGCCGCAACGAGATATATGGATCGGGCTGCACGCCGCAACAATGATATATATATATATATATGGATCGGGCTGCACGTTGCAGTGAGATATGTTGGATCATGATGCACGCCGCAACAAGATATATGGATCGGGCTGCACGCCGCAGCAATATTGGGTCGGGCTGCACGTCGCAACAATATAACGCTTGGGCTGTAGGAGCCCCTCCGGAGTCTGTACACCCCCAGTGAGCGCAGGTACCCACTGAGTGCGAGTGCCGAGTGACAAGTGATTGTGAGGTTGCCCGGGGGGCTGATTATGAGTGATTGTGAGGCATGCTGAGGGACTGTTTCTGAGTGATGTTATGCCCGAGGGGCAGTTTATTATTCATGTTTTTGCCCGAGTGGCTACTTATGATTCATATCATTTTTACACTAAACTTCTTGGACATTTTTCTGAAAATGTTGGAAATTACACTTTTCAAAGGATTTTTACTGAAATTGGATTTTTAAGCGTGATCATTTAACGTATACACTGTTGGAAAGAAGGATTGTGCTTATTGTGAAATGATGATTTGACTTTATGTGTTTCTTACTACTCAGACCTGATTTATTTTCATTACTACTGAGTTGGCGTACTCACATTACTCTCTGCACCTTGTGTGCAGATCCAGGTGTTAGGGCATAGTGAGTTGTCCATCTGTTCCAGAGACTTCTCGGAGATTTGCGAGGTAGCTGCACACATTCGCAGCCCTGCTTCCTCCTGCTTAGTATTGTAGAGTTTAATTTCTTCTGGACTTGTATGTTTTCTTAAGATGCTCATGACTAGTACTGACTCGGAGATCTTGGGGTTGTATTTACCATTCGGTGTAGCTTTATCTCCTTAAAAATGATTAAACGAAACTTGTATGGATTAACAGTCTAGTAACGATATAAATGAAAGATTCTTTATGTTTTGGAGTGTTAATTTGGCTGACCTAGTTCCACGATAAGCGTAATCACAACTAGTTTAGATTTGGGATAGTGACATCCTAGTTGCGACTAGAGATGGACACAGAAAATGGGGGGGGGAACAAATGCTTAAACCGACGAACTAAATTAAGTCAACTATTGTTTGACGGTTCTTAATTTGATATTTAAAAAAAGATATATATTTCGATACGTTTATTAATTTTGGGCTGTAAGCTGCAATTCTTTAGGCACACAACATGTAGAAAATTCATAAGAACCGCCTATAACTGGCAACAAAAAGGAGAACAAAGAACTTTAATCTCATGAAGAAACTTTAACGTATCAAACGAAAACAGAATATGTTCCAGTTTTCTGAAATTGAACCCCTTCAAAAGAATTAGGAGGACAAGGGCCGTGACCTTCACCAAATGACGCAATATGATCTTTCAACGACCTCTTATGCTTAAAATCCGAACCACAAACGCAAAGCCAACGTTTCCCACAATTTTTCTCGTGCGTTCTCCAGTCCCCTTTCACAGCCAAACACTTGCCACATTTCCTGCATGCATAACGCTTTGTCCCGTGTTTTCTCTTGTAATGCGTTTGCAGTGTTCGAAAATCTTTCAGTGGCTTAGCCCTTGGGTGATTTATGTTGTTCTTGCACCCTTCTTCACAACAGTAGCATGGTATCCCTAACATGGCTCTTGGTTGTGTTCCCTTAAGTGATTCTGGTCCTTTTCGATATTGCGAACCATGGCCCCACATATGCATCTGCTCGTAAAATGAAATGGTTGAATAATTGTAAAATGAGATTATCAGTGCATATAAGTTAAACCTATAATGGAATATTTGAAATAACAATGAATGCTTCTATGAAGTTTTGAGGCATGAAAGAATGCACCTGAAGATTGTTGTAGCGATTGAAAGTTTTGTGACAAATGTGACATGAAAAATGGGTGAAGCCAACCAAAATTTGTGAAGGAGTTGGTATCCAATATTGGGTGCCTGCAGCCATATTTCCATCTCCTTTGCTATGATCAATTGGAATATTAGTAGAGACCTTGCTGAAATTTGGAAGACCAATGTGTAACGCAACAGTTACATCATCTTCTTCTTTGTCAGGCCAGTTAAAAAAATTAGGGTTTTCTTGATCATTGGATAGTCTAATTTCTTTTTCAGATGACTGAGACAGGCTAAGGAATTCAAATGCATTTTGGGTTTTTTCTGCGAAGAAATCAAACGGTTCAATCTGATTTTCAACAGTAGAAGATGAAGCCATATATGAACGCTCCATTCCTTGCTTATTTTCTTTATTAAATGATAAAACCTAGTATGAACGAAAAGAATGGAGCAACATAGGATATCCAAGGTGTTTTATAGCCCCAAAAGAGAATGTTTGTCCTTAGGTTTAATTTTTATAGTTTATCTTTAAGAGGGAAAATTCAGAGAAAAGGACACTGGAGAAAATGCGCTTGGTCGTTGAATGTAAACAACATTAATTTGATCTCTAATTTGTTTTAAGGGAAGGGATAGTTAATCTCAGCTGCTTGTCAACTTTAGCTCCTTATGGTATGCAATGTAATAGACTTAATTAGGGTGGCCCATGGCTTTCTAAAATTTGCACGAGCCTCACTGCAGTGGGATTTTGATTTGTAGCAACACCTTAATTAGTACTAATTAACATTGTTTAATTATTCCTTCTTTGATAATTCAACATCTTCTATTGTTGTAGCTTTGCAGGTGGGAGATGATTAATTAATTCTAATTGCTAATTAAGGACCGAAAATCACAAAAAAGATCTCTTGCTAACGTTCAATCCTCATTTTTATTAGTAGTGGTTTTTAAAATTGAAAATAAAAGTCAATTCTCGGACAGGCGTGTGCTGGGGAGAAGGTAACCTTAAATATGTAGGGTGTGTTTGGTATGAAGGAAAATATTTTTCNACCCCCCGGGATTTTTTTTTTTAAATTTTATATTTTAAGTACTTTTTTCAACTTTCGGTTTACAGGTTTCAAAATTTTACAAGTTCTAAAGATATGAGTTCGGATGTTTATGTGTTTCGAAGTTTACGGGTTTAGAAATTATAAAGTTTGCGGGTTTGAAATTTCGCGATTTCGAAAGTTTTGCGGTTTAAAAGTTTATGAAATTTGTGGGTTCGGAAGATTGTTGGTTCGAAAGTTTATGGACTCGTGTTTATTGTATCAAAATTATTTACGAATACTCTTGAGAAAATATTTTCCTTGATTTGCGTACCAAACACCAGAAAATGAATAATATTACTATTTATTTTTCAAAAAAATATTTTCCTGAAAAATATTTTCCATGGAAAATATTTTTCCTTTATACCAAACACACCCGTAGTGTTAAGCTTAATTTGATTGATCGACGAACCAACTGTATTTAATTGTTAGACATATTGAATTGACAAAAATGGAGATAGTGTGGTGGAATAAATTTGAGAAATGCAGGTATCACAATTAGCAGGCATTAGTGCAAAGAATATTGTAACTAACTTGCATAGGTCAACCATGAAATAACTACGTGTTTAGTTGATTATAGTAACTTAGTTCCAACAGTAACTCGACGGACTGACCCATTCCCTTGCTACATATGACCTGAACCACTTACTTTTTGGATGTAAGTGTCATGGAATTTGAAATATTTACTAAGCTAGTCTTTCCGCATGGAATTTCCAAGTGAAACAGGTAGGAAGGCACACCAGGGGAGGAGTTATGTTATCCAAGAGGAGTCGATTGACACCGTTTCGTCGAAAATTATATTATAAATAGACTATATTTACTTTTATTTTTAAATACGTGTATACTATATATTGAATTTTCTTACTTTCTTGATGTATTTATTTCTTTATATTTTGATTCCCCTGGTAAAATCGTGTCTACAGATACTATAAGACTTAAAAGGAAGCTATGACTTGAAAATCATTGGGATATTTTTTTCCAAGAAAATTCATCACTTTGTATCCCTACGAGTAGGGGTGGCAAAATGGTTAAAAGTTAAAATAAAATAGTTAGCCACCCATATTATTCACTAAAAATGGGTTGGATAATAATTTTTTTTAAAACGGGTCAAATATGGATAAAAACCATATTATCCATCTAAAAAATAGATAACCAATGGGTCTAACTTTTATATTTGTAAAACCTCAAATTGAGGGTTCCTCAAGTTTGGGAGACTAAAAATTCTCCCAAAAGTGATCATATGCAAGAAGCCATGGATAATATGAACCATATTATCCGCCGAAAACCCCATTTTTTATCCGTATTATATATGTGTCGGGTCGGATAATTTATCCATTTTTTCATTACCTGTCTTCGACTCGAACCATATCCGACCTGACCCGTCCGTTTTCCACTCTTACTTACGAGGTTCATATGGAAACTTGCTTGCTAAGGTCTTCTATCGATCTTATAATTGGTTTGTGTCCGTCGTTATGATGCTATATGACTTACAATTACGAATTGGTTTTGTATCCTGTGATTGCCATCTAATTCAGCTGAATATGAGTACTCTGTCAGGGTGTGTTTAGTATGACGAAAACAATTTTCACAAAATAAGTTGTTTTTTATATTTGATTGCCGGATTTTTTTTAAAAAAAAATTTACCTTTTTTATATTTGGGAATAAGTCACTTCCTTCATAATTATATCTAAAGAATTTACTTTATATTCTTGTTTTCACTCAGATATTATTATCGGTTTTAATATTCAATAATTTCATGAAAGCACTATCCTTAACATTCCATAGGATTGGGTAAAAGAGAGCTCCTTATTTCTGTCAGCAGTTGCTTATGATTTAAGATGAAAACAACACATAGTGTCTTTAATAGACTTCTTTTTTTTCATTTTTGGTCTTTTACTTTTGGTGATTCCAACCTTAAAAGAAACAAGGAAATAAAAAAAATGATAAACCGATAATTACATATAGGAAAAAAATAAAAATAAAAGAATATAATATATAATGGAGAAAAAAATTAATAAGGGGGTAAATATGTAATAATTCGTTATTCAGGGCTTAATATTTCCGTCCTACTGTTCGTACAGTAATAAAGGATGTTTAGTAAAATGAAAAATTAAATAAATGAACAACAATTGAAATGTTTTCCTTGTTTAAAAGGAAAAAGAAATAAGGAAATAAAAAAAGATAAAGAAAGAAGAGAGAAAGTAGCCATGTATCTGAGTAGTCCATCTTTACCAGCCATTGTTGTTGAGATCAATATTCTTCTGGAGTATTCAGCTGGATACATAACTAAGCATGGACCAAGAAAAATTATGGATAGATTTTTTGAATAAAGTCATTGAGGTTTGATGACGAAACATCGTTAATTTTTTGTTAAAGATTGTACTTTTTTTATTTTATTTCACCATGCATGACTTGTAATATGCTTTGATGATGAGCTTCTACTCTCTTTTTATGTGTTTGGACTCTCAGTAGTCACAGTCCCAGCTTCTGTTGTTTCTCCTGAGGTCTGCTGTGGAATCTGTGATTCTGCCAGTTTACAATAAATATCAATATTTAATCATAGAAGAGTTTTAATTATATGTATAAGTTATAACGTAATTAATGGCTGTTACAAAATTAAAATCAAGTCCAATATCTCAAGATCATAGAGCACTAACATGTCGCACAACTATTAAATCATATATGTTCATCTCCATAGTTAAACTAAGAGTTCTTAAATATGTTCTAGTCTTCCTACACATGTTAATAATTCGCGAAAAAAGAAGAGAAAAAAACTGAATAAAAGTACTCTTCCCAAATTAAATAATCAATCTTGTCCACTACAGCATGAAAGAAAGAAATAAAAGGTCCCCATTGAATCTCCCAGATGAGGACATGCACTGAACAAACAATAGATCACTAGTTACCATGTTGTACCTAAAATAGCACCATTTTTTTTTCCTAAGGGGTAGTGGGAATTCATATAAATTCAGCCACTTGATTCATTGCCCATTTAGAACCATGCATTTTATCTAGTCTAAGATTTGTATGACCATTCTCACATGCAGTTACTGTTATTTTACACTCAGAAATGCTTCCCTGGCATATGATTTTCATTTGACCCATTGATAGATCACTGCCTTCCCCAGACAGCTCATGTCACATGCTTAGAGTTCCCCACATGGCCCCCTATATACCCTATATCTTAATTTACTATAATACTTTTCCATATGTTGCATAAAATTTATACGCTTATTATTATTATTATTATTATTATTATTATTATTATATACCGTAACCGTATTATATGTAGTATAATTTAATATTTTCTTTCTGCAACTTCACCTAATGAAAACCTATTTATGTAGTTTTAATTAATCAAGTTACATGACATGTTGTTTCTCACATTTAAATGTGATGTTAAAGAGTTTTAACTTCTATCACTTATACACTATGAGTCATCAAAAGAAAACTATAAGTGGGAATAGTAACGTCGAACTAAGGTAGGTTACCTGCTACATGTTAAAATACCTTGATAGCGTAAAAGTGATTATTATTTACACTATCATAAGTAAATAGCCGGATGCACTAAACTCCCGCTATACACTATCAGTATACATAAACTAAATTATAAAGAGACTTACCAGTAGTAGGAGAAGGAAATTGAAGCCTCGTAGCAGCAGGAGGAGGAGGGTGTTGGAGTAAAGGAGGAGGAGGGGGAGTGAAAGAGGAGAAGGAAGCAGCAGCAGCAGCATCGGCGGACAAGGGAGTAGTAGGATAATAAAGATAAGAAGCTGCAGGTCCGCCTTGAAAACGTTGGGGGTGAGCAGCAGAAAATGTTCCCCTTGATCCCTGCATGGAATATCCGTAATAATATGGAGACGATGAACTTCCATACATTTGCTGATAATACTGTGCTTGCTGGTACTGTGGGTTGTACATTCCCTGTTCATTATAATTTCCCTCATGTCATTATCATATATACATTTAACTGTTTTCCATTTTTAGTTTGAATGTAAAAGAAGGTAAATTCAAAATATTGAAAGACTAAGGGCAAGCGACTGACTTGGTGATAATAATCAGGAGGATAGGTCGCATACCTGCAAAATATTTACAAAGCAAATGGTACCATTTAGAAATTTTCTTGGTTAGAGATATATAAATAATTTATAGTAACAACTTCTTAAGGAGAAATCGCTGAAAAGAGCATATCAAGTGATCAAGTTATGGTGAAAGGTAATAGACAAGTACTCTAATAAGTGGAGTAGTATTGTTTTTTTTCTTTTCAAAAAACATTTTTCACTCGCCAACTAAAGACCAAAAAATATTTTTCAGAAAATGCCTTATGTCCCAAAAGATATTCTGCATACCAAATGTACCCGAATCTTATTCCCTAATCGTTCATTTGCTGCATCGTTCTAAAGGAGTGTTCAGAACCCTAATATTTTTAGTATATTTCCAAATTTCTAGTTCATCAATTTGTCAACTCGGAACCCTTGAGTTTCCCGGGACTTGAATGTTGTAATTGCGTAGACAACCGAATCTAGTTTTAACAGCTGGAACAGTAACAATGGAAATGGCCCATTTGCTTAATAACTAGTTGCATACATAAAGCTGCAAACTCATTACAATTAATGTGATTAAGACCCATATTAGTAGTACTTTGAAACTAATATGGAACTAGTGCAAGCAGCTTTCACGTAAAAGGTACCCAAGAAACAGTAGGACTCTTACTATAAAGAACGTACGTCTCTCAACGTGTTATAACAAGGTAAGTGAGACAAACAAATGGAGCGACAAGCACCCCTTGTACAACCAAAACAAGGGCGTAACAAATGTTGTATGTACGTGCACATAAATGTAAACGTACCTTATTTGTCATGTTTTAATTTTTAGTTAGTCACACATGGATATATTATATTGTTGTCGCATTTCTTGAAGATTTGGTTAGTTTTACAGATGACTAACGTAGGGGTATAGCAAAATTATGTTTGTGATAAGATGGAGAATAGAAAGTTACTAGAAAAGACACAAGAGAAAAGATCAACCATCCAAAGTGATGATTGAAAAAGGAATAAGCAATTTGGAATGCTGAGGAGCCGGGTAAAAAGAATGCAATATAATGTGCATGTCAGAATTTCATATGTTGTGGTATAATATTGCTGGTTACTTTCTTCTACTCGTGCTACAGTATTATACTTTATGATACCTATAACAATCACGCCTTGTACAAATTAAAGTACAAGGAAAATAAAAAAGACCAAGCTAGTGTCTTTGTTCAGCTTTTTTTCTGTCACAGAAAAAGAGAGAGAGAGGACAGGAAAATTATTATCGAAAGTAAACAAAACAACTGTCCATTATTTGTGAGAATATCGAAGCCCCGCCAACTAGTTCGTGGGCATGCAAAGATGGTCGGATTACTAAATTAAATGGCCACCCAAAAAAAAGTGAGTATTTCACAAAGAACTATTTGTATCTAAAAAATGCAAGGAAATGTTGAAATAGGTGAAGGAAAGGTATCGATAAACAATACATAAAGAAAAATATCTATTTGATTATAAAATTCATGCAAGTCAAAAGCAAGTGGATTTAAAGTCAAAATGGCTGTAATTAACATTATTTTCATCTCTCATTTTCAAAAAACAAGAGAAGGAAAAAAGTAAGGTTGAAATTTTCTTGATAAAATGGTATCCAAAGTAAAGTGCGCTCTTCGATAAATCATACTACTAGTAGTAGTTATCTTTCAAACTATTTGAACCCCTTCTAAATTGAAATTCAAAGGAACAATCTTATGTTAAACTGTTAAAGTATACCATATATATATATATATACATATATGTTTTAAGTTTAGACGAGCCAAAATCCAATATTAAGGACAGAAAAAAAAGAAGAAAAGCATTACACGTTGTCTGCAACTGACAACTCAGTGCATAACAGTCACCATTCACCAATTTATTTATTATTGATCTGCCTATACCAACCTGCATTGAATAAAATTACTAGATGATATAAAAATATTTATTTCCATTTGTATGATTATATAAAGGCATACGACAACATCAATGAGAGGTTTTCTCAGTTGTAATACCACTGGCAATGCCTGCCATTTTTATCACCCATCTTTTTCATTCTGCAGTATATGATCAGATGATGGACCATTTTATTTTCTTTCATTTACTAGCATAGACTAACAAAAAAAAACATCAAATACATAAATTGAATAGCAAAAAAAAAAAGTGAATTAATTAACCTTACCCATATGGTGAATATATCATAGGAGTTGCAGGTGGTGGAGGTAGTGGCAATGGTGGTGCTGCTGCTGCCACCCCACTATATGATGATGATGTTGGTCCTTGTGGTATTCCTCCTCCTTGATAAGGATTCCCTCCTTGTCCCCTACCTATCATAATTAAGACATTTTAAGGAATTATTTATTATTTCATCTAAAATATATTAAGATTAAAATGTGGTGGTTCTTTTATCGAGACATAAGGTTTGACTAGTCAAATAAACAATCAAACAGAAAAGTTGAGTACCTCGAGGTGGTGAAGGACGAGGCCGTCCAAGAGAAGCAATGTTACAGTTTGCTCTTCTCCCATCAATTACTGGGTTTGGATTCTCACATGCTCTTCTTGCTGATTCTGGATCACGATAAGTAACCTGTGTCCGTCCGTACAAAATCATATACATTATTTTGATCAGCAAATGATCGACCAATTAAATCACATAATGTGAGAAACAATAGAACTTACGAAACCATATCCTTTAGATTTGCCAGTGTTCTTATCAGCAATGATGACAGCTTCAAGAATCTCTCCAAATTGCTCAAAATAACGTCGCATTATATCAGTTGGTGTTTCCCAAGCCAGACCACCAACAAAGACTTTTGTGTAAGTTGTATCCCCAAAGGGTGATCGATAATGCTGATAAGCCATTGCATATATCTAAAACTTCAGCTGCATAAAAATGTAAGGTTGTTGTTTGACTTGTCCCTTAAGCAAAGAAAACCAATGAATTAACCCTGATATTCACAATATCGAATGGCTAGGGCGTTGTGTTGTTATCAATGGCATAACTCATGTACCACCTTCTTCTTTCTCTTGGAATGGTTTTTTTTCCTTTGCTAGCTTTTTCTCTCTCTGAGTCTTGCTGCAGAAAAGGATCATGGAGAGAGAAATAAAAGGGTAGGAACAAATATAGCTTAGTGATGTTTATAGCTGCTGTTTTGGCTAATATGTTTAACAAATAAAAATGTTGTAAGAGGAGAGAGGGATTCGACAGCTGCAACTCTTAAGGCAAAGCCCGATGAAGTTTATGGTTTTTGAATTTGTTATTATACCATAGCTTGTATTATTTAATGAGTTCATAATTAAATATTTACACGTAATTAATAAAAAATTTAATACAAATACAAAGTGTAGTAAAAATTATTGAATTCGTTCGAACTCGTACTTAATATTGTAGTTCCGGCCCGACGAAGGGAGGGGTGGGGGTAATGGCTTTGGGTAACGAATGACAGCTGCGAGACTAGAAGCACTTGACTCTGTCCTCTCTGTCGCAGCATTAAAATACCCTCCCCTTCCTATCAATAGTCTTCTGTGTTCTTTCTCATCTCTAGTTGTCTTTGCATTCTCTTCTTTCTGTTTTCTTTTGCATAATTTGGCCTGTCTTAACTCTTAACTCTTTCCAACTTATCATTCCTTTCGTTTCTTTTTTTTTAATACATTATTATATTATGTAATTATTGTTTTTATTCCATTTTATAATCAAGATTTTTTTGAATATATAGGAGTAATAGTATTATTTTAGTTTTTATAGTATGTGTTTGTGGAATTTTGATGATAATGGGGGTCCACAATTTTTAGGATTGTATAAAACTTTTAATATCATTATTGATGACGTTGTACTAGTTGCAAGACCAGTTGGGAGAATCGTATTCCTTCATTTGGTTAAACCCTAACGACCACCCACATCTAGTTTTTATTGTGCACTAACCAAACTAAGGCATTCACACTCAATGGTCCACCTTCCCCATCATTTACCGTGATTGTGGTTTATAAATAACATGGTTATTTTGAGCCATTTTGCCTTTTTTTTCTTCCCCTTATGTTTTTGTTTTAATATTAATTCGGATCGTTTGGCTTTAGATATCAGCAGGCAAGTCATTTGTTTGACAAAAGTTATAATTTACCCTTGAAATATTTGTGTTACATTTGCCCACCATTAAACTAGCAATTCATACAAATTTCCACCCTTATTTTTCGTCTCAAATATATCCTATTTCGGCTCTAAATTCGTTGTGGTGGAATAATATTAGCAGCCCTTGAACATTGAAAAGGTTTAATGAACAATTGAAAAAAGTTCAAATATAACCCTATTATACATGGCATTTATAGTATCAATTAAACCAGATCAAAATTTTCAGCCTGTAAAAGTATTAGTGGGAGAGAGATATTTGAGACGAAAAACAAGAAGGGGTCTTTCATGGACTAATAGGTAAATGGAAGACAAATGTAAAACAAATCGCATATATATATATATATATAAACAGTATATTTGGACGTTTACATTTGTTTTAACTTTGTAGTACATAATATAATTATATAGAAACCGTAAATATGCTGTCTTTGTGACAATGGTCCGATGCTTTCATGGCCAATTCAGGGTGATTGGTTCTATATATGATTAAAATACTCTTATCAAAAGGAATAGAGAATAATATTCCTACGCATCACCCCATGTTCTCTTAACGATTCAAATATTCATAATATGTTACATGGCCAACTGTCCTAACAGCCAAGAAAAAACATGGTGATAGAACAGTTAAGATCCCTTTGACCTAGTATAGCCTGGCTCTTTTGTTATAATATTATTATTTTATAGACCGATCAGATCATTCGGATTCCAGAAAGGAAAAAGATGAAAAGAAGTCATTCTTTCTCATTTATACTCTTTACCAAAATGAGTGGCTGGCGATGAAACCGAAAGTCTCTGGACTTAACTGCAAAAAGAATTAAACCGTTAGTATAATGATTAAACAGTCAAAAGTTTCAGTCAAACCCTGTTTAGAAAAAGTTAATTTTCCAGACTAATCTTGTTTTTAGCTTTTTAAATATTATTCTTATGTTAGTGGAAGACCATAATGTTCTCCACATCCTCTATCTCTCTCTCTCTCCAATATATATGACTGCACGCAGTGATATGGTTTCATCAAAAACGAGTAGATGACTTTGAAAATTTCATCCGTTAGCTGCATCTGCCTTGGAATCAGGCTTTTGTCAATTTAGTGCTGTATATATAGTCTTGTTCTTCTTCGTATTTGAAAAACATTTCATTTTACATTTATTCCAATGTGGAAAATTAGGTAAATGAACTTTGTTTTAGATAACCAATAGATACAAAAGAATAAGCTGTTTTAGTACAAGTAAGTTTAATATAGTTTTTAAACCAAAAAAAAAAGAAGAGGTTAGTATAGTTTGGCTTATTTGATGGAATTAATGAGTGATGGTTGGCGATTAATAGCAGTAGAAGTCTGGATCAACAAGTTTATGAGTACATATTTGAAAATAAAATTTCTCAAGTATAAACTTAGGGACATTTATATACTGAATCAACAATAAATAACAGAGCAAGAAAGAAAGTAATAGGCCGTTTGGCCATTTATATTGAGAATTATTTTTTTTTCAAAAGTATTTTTCTCTAAAGTATTTTCGGCAAGAAGCAGTTTGTGTTTGACTAATTAATTTGAAAGTACTTCTGCGCAGCAATTAATGATTGACCAAGCTTTAAAAAGCTAATTGTATTTTTCTCAAAAGAACTTCTCAAAAAAATATTTTTCTGCTTCTGCTTCTCCTCGAAAACACTTTTTTTCTTTTCAAAAACTTGGCCAAATATCTTAATTTTAAAAAAAAAATACTTTTGACAAAATAAAGCCGCTTTTGCCTAACTACCCGTTTAGCCATGAGTTTTGTCAATTTGGGATTTATCTGACAAACTTATGTTTGGCCATAAATTTTGCCCACATTTTGGCAAAATTCTAAATCCCAAACTTCAAATCCCAAAATCACCTCAATTGTTAATTTTGGGCAAAAATTCTAAAACTTGAGAATTTTATACATGTTTTTTTTTTTTCAAAATAGATTTGAGAAATATATTTTGAAAATATATGTCCAAATACATTTTCATTTTCAAACTAAACTTCACCTAAATTAAATTTTTTAAAATAAATTTAAAAGTTTATGTCAAGCGCTAACTAAAAAATATTTGACCAAACAAACTATAAGAAAGCGGTGGTGGGACAAAACTGGAAAGAGGAAGAAAAGAAGGGGAAGAAGTCATAATCAGGGGTTGTTGCCAGCGTTAGAGACGAGGAGACAGCTAAAGGGTCCTCTCTCCTCCATATAGTTTATGACAAGTGTACCAGTCCGTGAACTGGCACGTGGGGTCCTGTCCCTATGAGCTGGATTTCATCTACCCTTTACCCCCTTTTTACTTCCTATAACTATTCAATTAAACCACTTACCCATGTCAGTATATTTTAGCATGCAAGATTTAATAAAATGGCAGAATACATCGACCATCACTTAAATTTGTCAATATATTTTATTTAGATACTCGAATTAAAGATTGTTCCAATTGAATATTTGAAGAAATAATTTAAGACGGACTTTTATTGATCCTCTTCTTCTGTACCATATGTGATGTCAGCTGGCTGGAAAGTCTACTCTATGTGGGGTATTTGCTGCTCCAATGGGTAATAGGATTTGTGCCATGGTGGCGACCAATCCTTGAACTCCTCCCAAGTGTACTCGTACCCTAGACCAAAAGTAGTACCGTACTTCTTGAGTGTTATTGGCTTTAACGAAATAGTGTTCATGTCCAAAGGTGAACAAAGTCCTAGCTTCTAAAGTTTGCTGCTTTCCTAAGCCGAGAAGGACTTACACTGACATTTGTTTGATATGTTCATTCAGTACCGATACAAACTAAAACTACACCAGGATAGCTCAAACTTAAATTTTGGAAAAGCTTTTGCATGTTTTCTCGAATGCTCATCGTGAACAAATTAACCAATTAAAATATGTCATTCCTTTCATTAGATACATTAGATATAAGTCTTTGTTATAACAAACAAAAGCGAGACCAGTCAGTTAATAAAGAGTTAAAACAATTAAATATAAGTCCCGTTAAACGAAAAGGCATGTTTCGTTACAAAAATCACGAGGCATTTTTCTAAATCTCCCTGATGAGTGTCTAATAGGCCTATTTTATCATATGTTCGTGTGTATAATTAGAATAAGCCTTAATTTGAGTGTCAAAATTAAACAAAATATATTAACTTAGTTTAAGAGGTTGAGGATGTATTCGGTCTAATAAAATAAAAGCAAAGACGACATACCTATGTCTGCCGTCACAAAGTCATGATAACCTTTCATGTATGTTCTCAATTTCCTTGAATGGAATTACTACGTTTATCTCACTCATGATCTAACCCCAAAGGTCTCTAGTAAATTAGGTGAAATAAGTTATTACATTTTTATGGAGCTAAATTTCTTTTACGCCAGTTTTCAACAGGAAACCTATGATAGTCTTCAAGTTAATTCATGGAAATTTACTTATTTGGTCTATTCAGTGTTAGGTTAATCTTTTGTTCCTTTTTCTTATTTTACTCAATAACTAAAGAAGGGTGTAGACCTTAATTAGTACGTGCAATCAATGTTTGTCACTTCGAAAAGGGAATTTCTTCTCTCTTTTTTCAAGGATTAAAAAGGGGAATATATATATATATATAAAAGTATAGAGTCCGATTAAATTTTCAAGGATTTTTGTTATATTTATTAACAGTTTAAAGGCATGGACTTTTACACAACATGTGAAATTTCAAGTTACTTATTATAATTATTATATATAGTTAGCTTTAACGTGAGCATTTATTTATGCAATTACCTTTTAGAAGTTAAATCCTAGTTGTAATTACAAAAAATTTAAATAGTAAAAGTAGTAGTTAGAGATTTTAAATCCTAATTTTAATTACAAAGATACCCACTCGTAAAACGAAGGATCCCCACCATCTAAAGGCTGCAAATAAAAATGTGTAGGCATTGCCCATATATAGAGTCCCATGGTTGAGTTGTTTTGAGCAAATAAAGTAAAATTTCTAGATATTATTCCTCAACGAGATCCACTAATGGCTGGGAGTGATATTTCATTTTCAATTATTAATCTCCGCCTCAAAAGAAACAAATATATAGTTTCTCTTATCTTTATTCATACCATATCATGCGAAGCAGTATCGCAAAGCAGCTTTCAATTCCAGTGTTGGTGCTAAAGCTAAAGCCTGTCCATATATATTACTATTACTTTGTTCTTACAAAATCCCAGGATATTTGGCCTTAAAAACCTAAACTAATTTCCTTGATCATAGTTAATGTGTTTTCAATTGCTTTTAGTAATATTCACGAGCCAATAAGGATTGCACCAGTTATTTATTCCATCTACCAAACATAAATTAATTGCTATAGATGTGGTAGTTAATTATATTTCTGGCGTTTATGTAGGCTGGACTACGTTTAGCAAATAAAATTGAAGGCTCGAGTAATGATCGTGTCCTCCACTTTAAACACTTGCTCCAAATAATAATTAAACGAACAATATTGTTGACTGAAAATAACTTTGTATACGGGTAAAATCGAGCCCATTGAGCATCCCGGTTTTTCGGTGGGGCAAACAGAGCAGGGACATGACGGTAAAGATCAATCGGAATCAAAGCGAGGAGCCCCTCGTATCGGGGCTCGAGCAAAACACCTGCCCCTCGGATACATCGAGACCACGTCCTTCGGGTCCTGTTCGAATCCCGAGACTTCGGAGAGCACTACCAAACAACCGCACACGACTAACAAAGGGACGTAATGTTTGTGCTCAACCGGATATCACGGCGTGAATCTCAGCCCGCATTAACAGAAAATCAGTGATTAGCGAAAAGGAAGATTTTTACCTTTCTTAGGATTGTAGTTAGGTTAAAACTCCTCAAATATGTAAAGGGGAAACTTATTACTCCCTCCGGTCCAAAATAAGTGATTTTCTGGTCTTTTTCTTGTGGTCCAAAATAAATAATTTTTCCAGATTTCAAGAATGAATAAATTATTTTTTTCCTACATTGCCCTTGGAGTAAATAGTATTGGAGTATGTGTTAGGAGTATTTATGTGGGATAATAAAGGTTAATATGGTCAATTTCATTGCTAATTAATGCTAAAAGGTGGATTTCTTAATTTGCGTGAAAACAGGCAAAAAATCACTTATTTTATACCGGAGGGAGTATTCATTAAACACATTGTAACACACATACCAAGGCAATTTACTTCTATTCTCTCTGATCTAAAAGTTATTCAAAGTTCTTATTTTTGTTCATAAGTCCTTCACAAGTGAAAGCACGGAACCGAAGGCAGGTTCCTCCTTAAGCCATTAACCGAGATCGGGATCACTTTTATCATTGGTTTGGCCATTTATTACGTCTTTTATTTGCTTAATCTAACGTCATTGATCACTTGTATTGGATTAATCCACATATCCCTAAAATCCCGTGTAAATTCACTTTTTATCCGTTTTTAAGGGTAAACAGTTTGGCACCCACCGTTGGGCTAAGGATAGTAGTGGTAATTTGATACAAAATTCTCATAACGCACTCCTTTTTACGCTTGTTCTTTGAGATTTTAATTTCAGGTCAATTTAAGAATGTCAAACTCTCAATCTGCCCACTTGAACGTTGATGCTGAGTCTGGCCACCATGGCGAGAATTAGTGCCCAGCAACGAGGTGCCCATGTTGACCCCAAAGGAGTTCCGGTCACAAACCCAATCGATGTCAACTCGCATTTGGCCATCAATGCAAACTTCTCTACCGACCCCGAGAACAGCGTTCGCGGAGGAGCCCGATCAATTGCACGTGGTACACACTACGGTGAAGTCAATGAGATCAATTTGTGAGTGATCTTCGAAATGTTACAAGCTCAAAAGGCGGCAATGGCCAAGCTACAGAACTAAAGCCACGCCCTCAGTAGAGTTGAGCCCGAACCATCCCGGAAAAATACCCAAAGAAATGAACCAACCACAGAAAGGTCAGGTGAAGTTGAACCCGGGACCGACCCCGAAATAAGTACTTGAGGAACTGACAAAGCGGGTGGAATCGGGGAAAAAATATCGAAGCCAACGACAAAAAAGTGGAGACCTATAACTCCAGGATTGATCAAATCCAGGAGCACCCCCACTATTGAAAGGCATGGATTCCAAGAAATTTGTCCAAAAGCCTTTCCCTCCGAGCGCGACACCTAAACCAATCCCGAAGAAGTTCTGTATGCCCCAATTCCAAAGTATAACGAAACCACGGATCCTGATGAACACGTGTGCTGTCAAGGGAAATAACTTAGAAAAAGAATAAATCGAGTCGGCTCTGCTAAAAACGTTTGGAAACCCCCTATTGAATGGAGCAATGATATGGTATCACAACCTACCCCTTAATTCCATTGATTCGTTTGCTATGCTTGAAGACGCCTTCGTAAAAGCTCGTGTCGGGGCTATCAAGGTCGAGGCCAGAAAATCGGACCTCTTTAAAGTGAAATAAAGGGATAACGAAATGCTTAGGAAATTCGTGTCGAGGTTTCAAATGGAATGAATGGACGTGCCTGCGGTTGCGGACGATTGGGCCGTTCAAGCGTTCACTCAAGGACTCAACCCCCAAAGCTCTTGGGTTTCACAACACCTAAAATAGAATTTGATAGAGTACCCGGCAGTAACTTGGGATGACGTCCATAACGGGTACCAGTAAAAAATCAGAGTCGATTATAATCAGCTCGAAGCCCTTTCCGAGTTCGTGTATCCTATCAGAACTGATGACAGGTCTAAAAGAGTCATTGATCGTGAACCAGACCGAACAGAGATTGGTATCAACAGTACAACAAAGATCGAAGGGGTAGCAGATCCGGATGTAACCCTGCGGGCAATGAAAAAAGGAGTGATCGAGGCCACAATAGCCAGGAACTCATGTAAAAACGAGTTTAACAAGCCACGTGGGCCCAGGGGAGGCACCGAGATTATCGGAATACAACTTCAATGTCGACGATGTCCGCATTATATCCGCCATCGGATGTATCAAAGATACCAAGTGGCCTCGGCCATTGCAGTCCCCTGACCAAAGACACCCCAACCTGATGTGCAAGTATCATGGCACGACCCCAATATTACATGCCGGAAGGGACTATCTCTTTCAACGATGGGGATGCTGAAGGCATCGTGCAACCGCATAATGATGCACTGGTAATATTTGTACTCATAAATAAATCTCGAGTTAAGCGTGTTTTGCTTGATCCAGGTAGCTCGACCAATATCATCAGATCGAGGGTCGTAGAGCAACTGGGTATACAAGACCAAATAGTGCCTACAGTCCGGGTTTTAAATGGATTCAACATAGCATGCAAAAATACTAAAAGAAAGATAGCCCTATTGGTGAACACCGCTGGGACCATTCAGGAAACGAAGTTATGTGTGATTGAAGGGCATATGAGATATAATGCTCTATACGGAAGGCCATGGGTTCACAGCATGAGGGCCATACCATCAGCACTACGATAGACACCGAAGTTCCCCACACCGGGAGATATCAAGACAGTTTACGGAGAGGAACCGGTCGTAAAGGAAATGTTCGCGATCAACGAGGTGATCCCGATGTCCGCACTCTCGACATCAAAGAACCTGGAACCGGTTAGGAGGAAGAAACTATGTGGCAATCACCGTGTAAAGACTCGTAAAATTCTTAACCAAAATGATGCCCGATTAGATCCCTATGTCATTATAACTATAGAAAATGGGTGCCTCGCCGCGGTTCGGACCTTTAGGATTGAAAAGTACCCTGCGGACTTAGAGGAAATTTTTTGTGAAAGGATGCAGATCTGTGGTCCACTATGCAGTCGCATATCAGGTATGCGGACCGCATAATGGCCGCATAGCTAGACAACTTGCTGTCCATTTTGAGGGCAACTGTGCGGCCCAAAATGCGATCGCATTTCGTGTATGAGGGCCGTATAGTTCTTTGCAAATTTGCACTCGAGTTTTGCGGAGGGAGTTATGCGATGCACTATGCGACCGCATAACTAGTATGCGGACCGCATAGTTTTTGCATACCTGGGCAGTTTTCTTTTCCTTTTTGCCCAGTTGAAGACCAGTTATGTGGCAGGTTTCCGGATCGCATAACCGAAATGCGATCGCATTCCTGACCGCAAACCTGCGTCGAGGCACCCATTTTCTAATTTTAAAAACCCGACCCCCAGACTTATATAACACCCATCCCCCATATTTTTAGCCATTTCCTGATAATTTCGAGTGAGAAGAGAGTGGGTTCTAGAGAGAGAAGGTTCCAACTCCCTCCAACTGATCCTCCATCACCACTCAATCTTGGAACTAATCAAGTAGGACACCAATTTCTTCCCTCAAAGAGGTAATCTTCTACCACACCAACCTTAATTTACAGGTTTTAGTTAAAATGGACCATGGGTAGGTTAGTTCATGGGAATGAGGATGGAACCCGTACTTGCATGTAATCAAGTAATCCTAAACTAGTAAAGGGAAATAGGTTAGAGTAATCTTTTACTAAAAAGGGGACCATGCAATATTGATGAGCACCTAATGTTTGATACAATGCTCAAGTAAGCTCAAGCCATGATCATTATTCCTAATTATGGGTTCAATTGTGCCACATTGTGAATTAGATTGAAGGAGTAAAAAGGGTCTGGTGGATTATGGTAGAAATTAAGGAAAAACCCCAAATCGACATGTATGGCTAACTCTAATCTTCATAGAATAAAACCGTTGGTGCTAAAATATACGGTACGAATTCCTTCGTTTGATTCTCTAAAGAGTAAATGGGTTCTATGTGTTAAGTGGAAAAATTCTTGCTTTCATGCTACTCTATGTTACTACCATGCCGTTATGCTATTTGAAAGTATGAATTGTGATCACCATGCGCTTTCTTTTGCTACGTGTAAGACTCCTCTTATGTGGTGGTTTTAGTTAATGTGAAAGATGAGTTTATGATATGGTTGAAGAGAGGAATGTAACATAAAAGGGTTAAATATGCCCAAGTGCCAAGAACTGTATAATGAATGATGAGAAGATATGTGAACTAAAGGATTAAATTGATGTGGTATGTCCCATAGTGATGATAGATTAGCCGATCGGGCCGGGATCGGACTCCATGCTGTACACATGGTGGTAATCGCATCGAAATTATGATATTGGTAATGTCTCACTGTTTCAAGTGAGATGGCTTAGCCGGTCGGGCAGAGACCGGACTCCGTGTGATAACGTCACGGTGGTGATTATGAAATTATGATGCTGTAATGTCTCATTTGGGATGGCCTAGCCAGTCGGGCAGAGACCGGACTCCGTGTGAGAAATACACAGTGGTATATTCAAATTGTGGCACTTGTCTTTAAAGAACTACTATCCAAAAGATGGCAAAACGGGATAAGAAAACATGGTGACTCTCGTTTGTGTTTCCCCAATTTCTGTGAATTGTTATTTGGTGTCTCTAATTGTATTACTACCAGGGGCGGAGCTACCCTTGTCCGAGGGGTGTCAACTGACACCCCTTCACCGGAAAATAACACTGTGTAGATAAGTATTTTTAATTTTTTTTTAAATATATACAATGGGTTGACAACCCTTGACACAAGACAAACTCCCAGTGCAATGGTGAAGGGGTGTCAAACGTGACGGAAGGTCACAAGTTCTATTCCCGATAGCAGCATAATATCTATTTTACATGTCAGTTATTTTTTTTAATTTTTAAAAAAACTGAAAACGACATCGTTTGAAGGGAACTTTTTAGGGCAATTGGGATTAAAGAAACCCCTAATTCAAAAGTCAGAAGAGCTTCTTACGAGTTACGACTTACGACCTGGTGTCTGGTGACTGCTCCCGTTCTAAAAAATTGCTTAAGTCCTCTTTGGAGTTTTTGCAATTGCAAATCGCTGTCTCGCTGGTCTATTTTGCCTATCATGGCAGCCAAGGTACGTTCGTAAATCCTTTATTATGTTTCTTGGGTCGTTCCTTTCAGTTTCTCATTTACTTTCAATGGATGCTTTCAATTCATGTGAGCATCTTGAACTTTTTGAATGTTTTCTTTACCTTTAAGTGAGCATCTTGAACTTTAAGTGTTTCTTTACTTTAAAGTGAAAATTCATGTACCAAAAGTCAAGAAACCTCGACAAACTTGACATTTATTAAATGTGTATTGTGATATTTTATAGAAAATATTATTTGTATTTTTTCTAATTAAATTTTATTTTATAACTCAGAATCAAAAATCAATGAAGCAGTTTTTTTCCAAAGTACCAAAATCAAGATTGGCCGCTCCTCATAATCAATCTGAGTTGGAAGAAGATGTAGTACCAAAATCAAATGTGGCCACTAATAATCCATCTAACTTGAATGAAGATGGAAACCAATCGGAAGTACCACTGTATTCTTCTCAAAGACAACAAATTAATCTTGAAACTTTAAACCCCGATCCGACCGAAAAAACTCAAATCTTGGACTACCATCCAAACCTCTGCGATGAGATTAGAAGAGAATACATTCAGAGAGGTTCTTGTCAACCTCGAGAACATAACTTTCCTCAAACAAAATTTTATGGAGTAATGCGTCATTTCAATCCTAGATGGTTTGATGATTATCATGAGTGGTTGGAGTATAGTATAAGTAATGATGCAGCATATTGTTTGAGTTGTTATTTGTTTAAAGACGATAATATTCATCAAGGTGGAGGTGATGTATTTTCTAGCATAGGGTTTAAGAGTTGAAACAAATAGAAGAGCTTTGATAAGCATGTTGGTGGGCCAAGTAGCAATCATAATCACGCAAAAAGGAAATGTATAGATCTACTACAACAAAAATAGTCCATTATAACTGCATTTGAGAGGCAATCTGATCAAGCTAAGCATGAGTACAAGATTCGCTTAACTGCTTCGATTAATGTAGTGAGACTTCTTTTGAAACAAGGATTTGCATTTCGGGGTCATGATGAATCTAAAACATCATTTAACATGGGTAATTTTCTTGAAATTCTGAGGCAATCTGATCAAGCTAAGCATGAGTACAAGATTCGCTTAACTGCTTCGATTAATGTAGTGAGACTTCTTTTGAAACAAGGATTTGCATTTCGGGGTCATGATGAATCTAAAACATCATTTAACATGGGTAATTTTCTTGAAATTCTCTCATGGTATGCAAAGGAATGTGATAAAATTCAGAATTATGTATTGGAATATGCACCTCAAAATGATCACATGACTTCTCCAATGATTCAAAAGATATCATGACTGCATGTAAGATGGAAACAATCAAAGGTATCACTAAAGAATTAAATGGTGACTACTTTGCCTTATTAGTTGATGAATCTTTTGATGTGTCGCGAAAGGAGAAAATGGAGATTGTCTTACGATATGTTGATTGTCATGACCCAAATCCTAATTCAGGCCGTGATGGCGCCCAACGACGGGGTTAGGCAAGACATGGATGATACTAAGTGTTATCCTTCCTATTTGATCACTTTTTCCAATGTTTACCAGTTTTAAACAATTATTAGCATGATGATAACATGTGATATGAAATAAACTCATAACGAAACATGGCCAAAAGGTAAGCATATGTATAAATATACTGCTCACAACTCAAAATATACGCTACGTGTGTGCCAGGAACTAGTTTCACGAGTGTCACGGGCAACTATCTGACTATACAAGGATAATATATATACAAGTCCACAGTCTGAATGAAATGGACGGGAAAATGATAAAAATGAAACTTTAGGGTGCTGTCAGGGATCGCCAAGAAGAGCAGCTCACCGTGAAGTCTAATCAACACAAGTCAGTATCTAGCACCGACCTGATAGTCCGATGTACCAGCCTTCGGACCGTGAAGTCTAATCAGCACAAGTCAGTATCTAACACCGGACTGATAGTCTGATGTACCAGCCTTCGGACCTGTACAATCAAGTACAGAAGAAGAAGTGAAGCATGAATACATAATAAATATGTACCCAGTGAGTATCCCGTCTAAACTCGAAGGAGTAGTGACGAGAGGTCGACTAGATACTCGCTAAGGTCCAACAATATAATATATAACGAGATATGACAAAAGCAATAGGCATGTGAATCAGTAAACAACAAGTACATACCAAGTAATGTAACCTAGGTAAATATCAGAAAAATGAACAGTAAAGTACCAAAATCCTCTCATAACCAATACCTGACAATGCCGTTACAAGTGACTCAGAACTCAAGTGATCATACACATACCAGGACAAGACAACCGGCCGAAGTCATAAGGGTGGTCATAAGAACTGAAGTCATAAGTTAACCCACGATCACGAATCAAACCTGCAAGTCGTGTGCTGACTCGATAATGATTAGTTATAAAATGACCCACGATCGCGCATCGTACCTGCGACTCGTGTGCTGACTTGATAATGATTAGTAATAAGTTGACCCACGGCCGCGCATCATATCTGCAACTCGTGTGCTGACTCGACAACAAGTGCATATATA
>ML263440.1:0-11997 GCA_005239495.1 Nicotiana undulata | reverse complement strand
CCCCCCCCCCCCCCATTTTTCATATTATCTCCCCTAAAAATTTCCTTCTCCTATTTTTCCCTCCCCTTCTCGCCTGAGCCACTGCCTCGCCGGAATCTTCCGCCACTGCCTCGCCGGAATCTGCCACAACTGCCCCCACTGCCTCGCCGGAATCTCTCCTTCTCCACCTAAAAAAAAGGTAAGTTTCAACTAGAACCTTGAATCTTTTTCTAGTTTTTTTTCAATTATTTCAACATTGTAGTTTATTGTTTGAATTAGTGTTTCAATTCTATGAACATTGTATTTTATTGAGGATTAGGGTTTAGGTCTTGTTTTAATTAGTTTTGTTAATTAATTTTATTAACTAATTAGTTTAATTAGTGTTGAATTTAGTTTAGTTAGATTTGAATTATGTATTGTCTTGATAGTTTAGTTAGAATTTAGGGTTTTGGATATGAATTGAGACTTTAGGATATGAATTGAGTCTTGAGGATATGTATTGAACTTTTAGGATATGAATTGGACTTTTAGTTTATGTATTGGACCTTTTTGATATGAATTGAAATTTTTAGGATATGAATTGAACTTTTAGGATATGGAATTAATTAACTAAAAAAAGATTAGGATATGAATTGGACTTTTAGTGTACGTATTGGAATTTTAGTTTATAAATTGAAATTTTAGGATAAGAATTGAACTTTTAATTTATGAATTGAACCTTTTTTATATGAATTGAAATTTTGAGGATATGAATTGAACTTTTAGGATATGAGTTGTGTCACGACCCAATTCTCCCTCCGACTAGGTCTCGTGGCGACACCAAGTCTAGACGACTAGGTAAGCCTATTTGTTCAACAAGAATTTAAGATAACAAGCGAAGACAGTAATAAAATGAACTAAAGCCATAGTAATACTCTACGCCGCTTGGCATTACAGTTTGCTATACCCAAGACCCGGAATATCATCGATACATCACAAGCTGACTCTACGCCTCAATATGTACAACTGGAAAGAAACGACAGTATAGTCTCATCTACAAGTGTTAACTACACACAGATAGGAAGGGGACTCAAAGATCTGCGAACGCTGCAGATTATACCTCAAGTCTCCTAGCATTGGCTGCTGGCTAACGGTGATACTGCGTACTGGGACCTGATCTGCACATGGGGAAAAACATGCGTAGAAGAGCGTGATTACTCTACATTCGGTACTCAGTAAGTGCCAAGCCTAACCCCAGTCAAGTAGTGACGAGGTCAGGTTGAGGCCCTACTGAGGTTTTTTCAAAATAACAGATATAGTGAACAAGTAAGTAAAACGGATAATAACTAACAGAAAATTCTAAGTAAAGGCTAGCAAGAAACGGTATAGTTAAATGCTCAGATCAACGCAATATATATAAAGCTCAATAAGAAAGGAAAGGTACAAATGCAATGTAGTATGAGGGAAAGGCTCAGGTATATGCCCGCAGTCCCTAAGTATGCAATGCAGTATGAGGGAAAGGCTCAGGTCTATGCCCGCAGTCCTTGTATGCAATGCATTATGAGGGAAAGGCTCAGGTCTACGCCCGCAGTCCCTGTATGCAATGCAGTATGAGGGAAAGGCTCAGGTCTACGCCCGCAGTCCTTGTATGCAATGCAGTATAACGGAAAGGCTCAGGTCTATGCCCGCAGTCCCTGTATGCAATGCAGTATGAGGGAAAGGCTCAGGTCTACGCCCGCAGTCCCTATGTAGATACGTAATATAAGGTAAATCTCAAAATAGCGTAGTTTAAAGGTTTTAAGAAAATCAATTAGAAATTCTGGGGTAAAATCCTTAAATTAGTTTCAAATAATAGTAACGATTGGAAAACCAGTTAGAATTCTATTTACCAGTGTAAAATCTTAAGTTATTATGCAGTTCAACCGATAACAGTAATAATAGAATTGAAAATGAGGCATTGTGTAGAAAGAAATATGGAACTTCTGTGAAAATATCCCATGCACGCGCTCGTCACCTCACGTACACGGGGTTTTATATCAAAAATTAGTTTAAAATGCCTAAGGGAAATTCCCCAACACAGAGTTAGGCAAGCCACTTACCTCGATTGTGCAAATCAACCAATACTCACGCTCTCGCCACGAGTATCCAACTCCGAGTGGCCCAAATCTATTCAATTCGATGGTGTAATGTAAATATAAATTCAAGAAATCAAAATAACTAATTAATTCGGAACTAATACGCAAAATTAGAAAGTTTGACCAAAACGCCCACGTCTCGGGATCGGGTAAAATTTATATTTTCTGAACCCTTATTCACTCACGAGTCTAACCGTATGAAAATCTCTCAAATTGGAGGTCAAGTACCCAATCAAAACCCCAAAATCGGTCTAGGAAGTTTCTTCCAATTTTCCCCAATTTAAACTCAAAAATCTCGAATTTAAGGGTGGAGTTGAAGACTAGAATCATGGAAATTAACCTATGATGGTTAGGAATAACTTACCTAAACTGCTCAGATGTAAAAGCCTCCAAGAATCGCCTCTCCCGAGCTCTCAAGGTCCAAAAATGGTGAAATAAACCCTCGGATTTTGAATTAAGCACACAGGGATTTCGCACCTGCAGTCCATTTCACCGCACCTGCGGTAAAGCACCTGCGGAATTATCATCGCAGGTGCGGAAAATCACTTAAAAGCCCTGGGACCGCACCTGCGATAGAAAGGTCGCGCCTGCGGTTTCGCACCTGCGGAGCCCAGGTCACACCTGCGATCCCTGACCAGGCCACTCGAGCTTCGCACCTGCGACATAAGTCCCGCACCTTCGTGCTAGCACCTGCGGAAATTCCACCGCAGGTGCGAAACACCAGATACAGGTCTGGTTCAGCACTCTATAAAATTTCCAAACTTCCCGATAAGCATCTGAAACAACCCTGAGGCCCCAGGGACCTCAACCAAAACAACCAACTGACCCCAATACCCTATCCAAACTTGGTCAGGCCTTAAAAACACGTCTCCTAACACCAAAATATCAAAAAATGCATAGATTCAAGCCTAGGAACTTAGGAATTTTTTCAAGAATTCACATTCGACGACGAAGCACGTCTAAACTCGTCCGAATGGCCCCAAATTTTGCCCACAGGTCATAAATGACATTTCGAACCTGCTGTCGCTTTGAAAATTCCGTTCCGAGTCTGATATCAAAATCTCACCTATCGGCCGAAATTCTAACTTTCGCCAATTCAAGCCTAAATCTACATCTGACCTCGAAAACACAATCTGAACATGCTCCCAATCCCGAAATCACCCAACAGAGCTAACAGAGTCGACATATATTCATTCCGGTTCCGTCTTTATACAGCTCCCGCTACGGTCTAATTTCTAAGGTTAAAGCTCACCGTAAAGGACTATATATCCAAAAACACTCCAATTTTCATCACTCAACGCTCCGACTCATTCCATTAACATAATAAGACATGGGAGAAACAGTTATTAGGGGATCGGGGCGCTAACTCACAAAACGACTGGCCAGGTCATTACATTCTCCCTCTCATAAGAAAATCGTTCATCCTCGAACGAGTATAGAAACATACCTGAAGGTGTGAATAGATGAGGGTACTGACTCCGCATGTCCTGCTCGGTCTCCCAAGTCGCCTCCTCAACCGGATGACCCCTCCACTGCACCTTGGCTGCAGCAATGTCCTTCGACCTGAGCTTTCTGACCTGCCTACCCAAAATGGACACAAGCTCCTAAACATATGATAGATCCTTGTCCAACTGAACTGAGGTGAAATCCAAAACATGGGTCGGGTCACCGTGATACTTTCGGAGCATGGACACGTGGAATACCGGATGAACACCTGCTAGGTTGGGAGGCAAGGCCAACTCATAAGAAACCTCCCCAACCCTCTGCAATATCTCAAAAGGGCCAATTAACCTCGGACTCAGCTTACCCTTCTTTCAAAATCTCATGACGCCCTTCATGGGTGATACCCGAAGCAAAACCCGATCACCAACCATGAATGCCAAGTCGCGAACTCTCCGATCTGCATAACTCTTTTGCCTGGACTGAGCTGTGCGAAATCTATCCTGAATCACCTTTACCTTGTCCAAAGCATCTGTACCCAACAATCGGGCCTCGCCCGGCTCGAACCATCCTACTGAAGACCTGCACCGCCTATCATATAAAGCCTAAAATGGCGCCATCTGAATGTTGGGTTGATAGCTGTTATTATAAGCAAACTCTTCGAGAGGCAAGTATTGATTCCATGATCCTCCAAAATCCATCACACAAGCACGGAGCATATCCTCCAAAATCTGAATAGTGCGCTCAGATTGTCCGTCTTTCTGAGGGTGGAATGTTGTACTGAGATCAATCTAGGTACCCAACTCACTATGCAAGGCTCTCCAAAAGTGCGAGGTGAATTGAGGACCTCAGTCTGAAATAATAGACATTGGCACACCGTGCAATCGGACTATCTCCCGCATGTAGATCTGAGCCAACCTCTCCGAAGAATACGTAGTCAATACCGGAATGAAATGAGCTGACTTGGTCAGCCGATCCACAATTACCCAAATAGCATCATACTTCCTCAAAGTCCAAGGAAGTCCAACCACAAAATCCATGGTAATTCGCTGCCACTTCCACTCTGGAAGCCTCATCTGCTGAAGTAATCCTCCCGGTCTCTGATGCTCACACTTGACCTGCTAACAATTAAGGCATCTGGCTATGAACTCCACTATATCTTTTTTCATCCTCCGCCACCAGTAGTGCTGTCTCAGATCCTAGTACATCTTCGCGGTACCGGGATGAATGGAGTACCGCGAGCTTTGGGCCTCCTCAAGGATCACCCTCCGCAGTCCACCTACGTCAGGTACACAAATACGACCCTGCAGTCTCAACACACCCTCATCATCTATGGTCATATCTCTAACAACATCCCGCTGAACTCTATCCTGAAGAGCTCGAAGGTCGGGATCATCATACTGGCACTCTCGAATGTGGTCATAAAGAGAAGATCGAGCAACAACACAAGCGAATACCCGGTGAGGCTCAGAAAGGTCCAACATCACGAACTGGCTGGCTAAAGACTAAACATCCAAAGCTAAGGGCCTCTCAACTGCATGAAAATATGCCAAACTACCCAAACTCTCCGCCCGGTGACTCAGGGCATTAGCCACCACATTGGCCTTCCCCGGGTGGTATAATATGGTGATATCATAATCCTTAAGTAACTTCAACCACCTACGCTGACGCAAATTGAGATCCTTCTGCCTGAATATGTGCTGCAAACTCCGGTGATCCGTATATATCTCATAGGGGACACCATATATATAATGACGCCATATCTTCAGGGCGTGAACAATCGCTGCCAACTCAAGATCATGAACAGGGTAATTTTTCTCATGTACCTTCAACTGGTTGGACGCGTAGGCAATCACTCTACCGTCCTACATCAACACCGCTCCCAAGCCAATCCTCGAAGAATTACAATAGGTTGTATAGGACCCCGAACCGGTAGGTAGTACTAACACTGGAGCTATAGTCAGGGCTGTCTTGAGCTTCTGAAAGCTCTCCTCACACTCCTCAGTCCAAATAAAAGGTGCTCCCTTCTGGGTCAATCTAGTCATGGGTGCTGAATGGACGAAAAACCCTCCACGAAACGGCGATAATACCTTGCCAAGCCCAGGAAACTACGGATCTCAGTAGCTGAAGACGGTCCGGGACAACTCTGAACTGCCTCCACCTTCTTTGGATCTACCTTGATCCCATCCGAAGATACCACATGGCCTAAGAATGCCACAGAATCAAGCCAAAATTCACACTTAGAGAATTTGGCATACATTTTCTAATCTCTCAATGTCTGAAGCACGGTCCTCAAGTGCTGCTCATGGTCCTCCTGTGACCGAGAATATACCAGAATGTCGTCAATGAATACAATGACGAAAATATCAAGATGAGGCCGAAATACGCTGTGCATCAGGTGCATGAAAGTTGCTGGGGCATTTGTCATCCCGAATGACATAACAAGGAACTCGTAGTGACCATATCTAGTCCTGAAAGCAGTCTTCAGGATGTCCGACTCCCGAATCTTCAACTGATGATAACCCGAACGAAGATCAATCTTGGAGAATACCCTAGCACCCTGAAGCTGGTCAAAGAAGTCATCAATGCGGGTCAACGGGTACCTATTCTTAACTGCCACCTTATTCAACTGCCTATAGTCAATACACATTCGCATCGTCCCATCCTTCTTTTTCAAAAATAGCACCGGGGCACCCCAAGGCGATACACTGGGCCTGATGAACCCCTTATCAAGAAATTCCTGTAACTGTTCCTTCAACTCAGGAGGAGCCATGTGATAGGGGGGAATGGAAATAGGCTGAGTGTCAGGCAATAAATCAATGCTAAAGTCAATGTCTCTGTTGGGCGGCATACCTGGGAGGTCAGCTGGAAAAACATCGGGATAATCCCTCACAACCGGGACTGAATCAACAGTTGGGGTCTCGGCACTAGCATCTCTCACATAGGCCAGATAAGCATCACACCCCTTTGCAACCATCCGCTGAGCTTTAACAAAAGAAATGACCCGACGAGGAGTATACTCTAGTAAACCCCTCCACTCTAACCTCGATAATCCTAGCATAGCCAGCGTCACGGTCTTGGCGTGACAATCAAGAATAGCATAGTGCGGAGATAACCAATCCATACCCAGAATAACTCGAAATCTACCATGCTAAGTAATAATAAATCAGCTCTGGTCTCAAAACCGCTGATAGAAATCAAACACGACCGATATATGCGGTCCACAACAAGAGAATCTCCCACAGGAGTAGAAACATATATGGGGGAACTCAAGGAATCCCGAGATATCCCCAAATGTGGAGCAAAATATGAAGACATGTATGAGTAGGTAGAACCTGGATCAAATAGTACGGATGCGTCCCTACCACAAACGGGAACAATACATGTGATAACCGAGTCTGAAGCAATGGCCTCGGATCGAGCTGGTAGGGCATTGTATCTGGCCTGACCTCCCCCTCTAGGACGACCTCGTCCTCCCCGACCTCCACCTCGAGCTGCCTGAGATGGTGGGGTAGCAGCTGGGGCTGGAAGTATCGCTAGGGGACCTGGTGGCAGACGTGGAACCTGATCAGTCTCTGGTGTTGCACCCCTCCTAACTCTAGGGAAATCCTTGATCACATGACAAAGGTCACCACATCAAAAACAACCCCTCTGAGGGCGTGGCTACTGCTGCTGACCGGTGATAGCACCTCGAGCAGAAGGCACCTGAGATACTGGTGGTGCATAATAAGGCTCCCGAGGTCTAGGGGGTGCTGGAATACCACTGGCTGCTGGAAGAGCTGAATGTACAGGGCGACTCACAAAACCCTTACCATAGCGTGCTGCTGGTGCACGAGCTCCTGAGAAATGACCCGTATCTCGAGACCTCTTGGCCTCTCTCTCCTCCCTGTCCCAGGCCAACATACTCTCAATCCTCCTAGCAATGCTCACGGCCTGCTGGTAAGTAATACCTGTCTGCAGCTCTCTTGCCATGCTGGTACGAATGCTGGGGTGGAGCCCCTCAATAAAACGGCAAACTCTCTCTTGGACAGTAGATACCAAGGCTGATGCATGTCGTGCCAACTCACTGAACCAGACTGCATACTCTGACACGGTCATAGTACCCTAGCGTAGCTGCTCAAACTCTGCACGCCAGGCATCCCTGAGACTCTGAGGGACAAACTCAAGCAAAAACATATATGAAAACTGAGCCCAAGTAAGTGAGGTTGCCTCGTCCGGACTACTAAGCTCAAATGTACGCCACCACGATAGGCTACTCCTCTCAACTGAAAAGTAGTAAAAGAGACCCATGGTACGAAGGATGCGATGACACTCCTCAAGAAAACCCAGAGCGTCATCTGAAGCTAAACCGTTGAACTCACGTGGATGGTACTTCTTGTACCTCTCAAGACGGAGCTGCTCAGACTCAAATGCAGCTGCTCTGGCCTCAGGCTGAACTGGAGCTGCTGGAGGCATAGGAATATACTCTGGGACCTGCCCCATGTGAACCCTCTGCTCAGGGGTACGGGATGTGGGAGTCTGTGTCCCTCCCCCGGCCTGGGATGTAGTTGGGGCTATCAGGAGTAGTCCCGCCTGAGACAGTGCACTAAAAGCAGTCATAAACTTGGCCAAAGTCTCCTGGAGGGCTGCAGTGATAGTAAGGACCTCCGGTGCCCCTCCATCTACAGCTGCTGGGGAATCCTCTGCCACTGAGGGAAAGTCTCAGGTCTATGCCCGCGGTCCCTAGGTATGCAATGCAGTATGAGGGAAAGGCTCAGGTCTACGCTCGCAGTCCCTATGTAAATACGTAATATAAGGTAAATATCAAAATAGCGTAGTTTAAAGGTTTTAAGAAAATCAATTAGAAATTTCGGGGTAAAATCCTTAAATTAGTTTCAAATAATAGTAACGATCGGAAAACCAGTTAGAATTCGATTTACCAGGGTAAAATCTTAAGTTATTATGCAGTTCAACCGATAACAGTAATAATAAAATTGAAAATGAGGCATTGTGTAGAAAGAAATATGGAACTTCTGTGAAAATATCCCATGCACGCGCTCGTCACCTCACGTACACGGGGTTTTATAGCAAAAATCAGTTTAAAATGCCTAAGGAAAATTCCCCAACACAGAGTTAGGCAAGCCACTTACCTCGACTATGCAAATCAACCAATACTCACGCTCCCGCCACGAGTATCCAACTCTGGGTGGCCCAAATCTATTCAATTCGATGGTGTAATGTAAATATAAATTCAAGAAATCAAAATAACTAATTAATTCAGAACTAATACGCGAAATTAGAAAATTTAACCAAAACACCCCTCGGGGCCACGTCTCGGAATCGGGTAAAATTTATATTTTCTGAACCCTTATTCACTCGCGAGTCTAACCATATGAACATCTCTCAAATCGGAGGTCAAGTACCCAATCAAAACCCAAAATCGGTATAGGAAGTTTCTTCCAATTTTCCCCAGATTCAACTCAAAAATCTCGAATTTAAGGGTGGAGTTGAAGTCTAGAATCATGGAAATTAACCTATGATGGTTAGGAATAACTTACCTAAAATGCCCAGATGTAAAAGCCTCCAAGAATCGCATCTCCCGAGCTCTCAAGGTCCAAAAATGGTGAAGATAACATAAACCCTCGGATTTTGAATTAAGCACACACGGATTTCGCACCTGCGGTCCATTTCACCGCACCTGCGGAATTATCATCGCAGGTGCGGAAAATCACTTAAAAGACCTGGGACCGCACCTGCGATAGAAAGGTCGCGCCTGCGGTTCCGCACCTGCGATCCCTGACCAGGCCACTCGAGCTTCGCACCTGCGACATAAGTCCCGCACCTGCGTGCTCGCACCTGCGGAAATTCCACCACAGGTGCGGAACACCAGATACAGGTCTGGTTCAGCACTCTTTAAAATTTCTAAACTTCTCGATAAGCATCCGAAACAACCCCGAGGCTCCCGGGACCTCAACCAAAACCACCAACTAACCCCAATACCCTATCCAAACTTGGTCGGGCCTTAAAAACACGTCCCCTAACATCAAAATATCCAAAAATGCATAGATTCAAGCCTAGGAACTTAGGAATGTTTTCAAGAATTGACATTCGACGCCGAACCACGTCTAAACTCGTCCGAATGGCCCCAAATTTTGCACACTGGTCATAAATGACATTCCGGACCTGCTGTCACTTTCATAATTCCGTTCCGAGTCTGATATCAAAATCTCACCTATCAGCCGAAATCGCCGAAATTCTAACTTTCGCCAATTCAAGCCTAAATCTACATCCGAACACGCTCCCATTCCCGAAATCACCCAACGGAGCTAACGGAGTCGACAGATTTCTATTCCAGATCCGTCTTCACACAGCTCCCGCTACGGTCCAATTTCTAAGGTTAAAGTTCACCTTAAAGGACTATATGTCCAAAAATACTCCAATTTTCATCACTCAACGCTCCGACTCGTTCCATTAACATAATAAGACATGGGAGAAACAGTTATTAGGGGATCGGGGTGCTAACTCATAAAACGACCGGCCAGGTCATTACAAGTTGAACCTTTAGGATATGGAATTAATTAACGAAAAAAATATTAGGATATGAATTAACTAAGTTAATTTGTTCTTGTTTTATTTGTATAGATGGAACATCGTACTTGGATGTACAATAGGAATTATCCTAATCGGTGGGGATTGCGGGAGGAATTTATAGAAGGCATTGATGACTTTATTAGACATTCAATGGAACTTCCACCATACCAAAGTGAAGGTAGAATTAGGTGCCCTTGTGTTAGGTGCGACTATATGAGGTTTGGAAAACCGGAGGAAGTTAAACTTAATCTTTATAAGAAGGGGTTTATAGCGAATTAATTTGTGTGGACTAATCATGGAGAGTTCGATGGTAGCAATGGGAGATTTCATAACATGGTTGCGGGTGAAAGTAGTAAGTCGGTGGAGAATACAAATCGTGATTCTAAAATGCATGATATGGTTGCGGATGCTTTTGGGATGCAATTTGGGAGTGAGCCCAATGAAAATGTTGAACAAACTCCTAATGGTGACGCAAAACGTTTTTATGAACAGTTAGAGGAAGCTAGTCGTCCATTAAAGGAAGGACGTCTGCACTCTGAGTTGTCTGTTGCAGTTAGATTACTAAGTATAAAATCTGATTGGAATATTTCTCAAGCAGCCATAGACTCCTTCATTGACTTTATGAGTGAACTAGTTGACCCTGATATCAACTTACCTGGTGATTTCTGTAAGGCAAAGAGATTGATTTCTAAGTTAGGACTTTCGTCAATGAGAATTGATTGTTTTGAAGATGGTTGCATGTTAAATTATAAAGATGATGCAGATTTAAACAGTTGTAAATTTTTCAACAAGCCTCGTTTCAAGAAGCTTTCTAGCGGGAATATGGTCGATATCAAGGCGATGCATTATTTACCTCTTATACCTAGGTTAAAGAGGTTATATGCATCGAATAGTTCTGCTTCTCATATGAGATGGCACTTTAAAAATAGAAGACCACCTGGTGTTATGTGTCATCCTTCAGATGGAGAAGCTTGGAAGAACTTTGATAGGACATATCCAGATTTTGCTAGTGAACCAAGGAACATTCTGTTAGGTCTGTGTGCGGATGCCTTCACGCCTTTTTCTGTATCTGCGACACCATATTCATGTTGGCCTGTCTTTCTTACACCTTATAATCTACCACCCAAGTTGTGCATGACTAGTCCATATATATTCTTAAATTGTATTATCCCCGGTCCACGTTATCCGAAAAGTTTGATTGATATATATTTTCAACCTTTGATTGATGAGCTAAAACAATTGTGGTACGATGGTGTTGAAACATATGACATATCAACTAAGCAGAATTTCAATTTGCGTGCTAATTTAATGTGGACAATTAACGATATTCCTGCGTATGGAATGTTGTCTGGGTGGATGACCGCTGGTAAGCTAGCTTGTCCGTACTGCATGGAAAATACTAAAGCGTTCACTTTGAAATATGGTCGAAAGCAATCATGGTTTGATTGTCATCGTCAATTATTGCCTCCTGATCATGAGTTTAGAAGGATGAAAAATGCATTCAAAAAAAATAAAATGGAGTTTGATTCTCCACCCCCGATACTATCAGGTAAGGAAATTTGGGAGAGGGTCCAGAACTTCAGTAAAGTTACTGAAATTCCACCTTATAAATTCCTCAGATACGGAAGTACTCATAATTGGACAAAACAGAGTATATTTTGGGAGTTGCCTTATTGAAAGGATAATCTTCTCCGTCACAACCTTGATGTCATGCATATTGAGAAGAATTATTTTGACAATGTTTTCAACACAGTGATGGATGTTAAAGGTAAGACAAAGGATAACCCGAAGGCTAGAATGGACTTACAAGAATATTGCAGGCCGCTTGAACTATACTTGCAGACAGAAAAAAATGGTAAGATATTCAAGCCCAAAGCAAGTTACACATTCACTT
>ML263435.1:0-20128 GCA_005239495.1 Nicotiana undulata | reverse complement strand
GGGGTGGGATGGGTGGGTGGTGTAGAAAAACGAAAAAAAATAGAAAATTAAAAGTACAAAAAAAAAGTAAAAAAAAAATTGAGGGATTTGCGCACGGTGGGGTAGGGGTGGGGTGGAGTTTAGGAGGTATGGTGGGTGAGTGAGAGGTGTAGAAAAAAAAAAAGAATTAAAAATATAAAAAAAATGTAAAATTGGGGCATCTAAATAAATTTCTAGATAAGTTAAGTTGAGTTCCCTTTGTTTTGGGTGAGTTTCATGGGTTGTATTCGGGCTGCTAAATAGGTCAGAATGGATCATAAAAAATAATGGGTTAACTTGGGCTCAGCCCAAATTGATCCATGAGCTAAATTGTTTTAAACCCAACCCATTAATCTCTGGGCGGGTTAGGCGAGTTGAATGGGTTTGGGCTCAAATTGCCACCCCTAGTTACCATATCGATTTGCAATGACCTTAACAATACGAAGGGGTGCAATGAAATTTTCATAGTGCTGATAAAAGACGAGAGATAGTATATTTTAAGCCGCTCCCATAATAGCTGATAAATGTAATATATCTTTTTAATATGTGTATTATATACATAAAATATACGTATTTTCTATATTTTTTTGACCAGCAAATGCAATTAATTTCGACCGAAATTCATATTTTGCCCCATAAAAGATGGGGCGTAGCTATGATATGGATCATGGATGTTGAGGCCTCTAACAATATGAGGCATTGAAAATCAATCCCAACGTACTATTTCATTACACAAAATCTGTTGGCGTCACATTTTTCACTGCCTATGCGAAGTTGTCAAAATACCTCGCGCGAGTTGTGCCCTTGAAGTCAAATGTTTTTTTTAATGAGGTTAGCTGGTAGCAAATGTATTTCGATAACTAATGACGCAACATTCATAGTATGTGGGTATGTAATTCACATAACTTGAATAATTCACATTGTTAAACTTATCTTTACCTGGCAAGAGGGGCCTAAAACTATGGCCAGGTTGTTGGTTTAAGTTTGCCAAGACAGCCCATTTTGCACGGATTACTTGGAATTTACAAAGAAATTACGTCCTAGAGTACATGACTATCTTCCAGGAGAAGATAAATTTGCAGCTTTTTTCTACTTTGGTCATGAAAACCATCAACGTCGTACCACAAAAGCACAACGCCAGATCTGGTTAGACTTAGAACTGCAGTTGCACTAAACTGTGCAGCGTGGAAAATTACAAAATTACGGCTCCAATCCAAAGTATCTCACAAAAGTTCAGGATTGAAGAAATAACATTATGCTTGGTTCTAGAATGGAAAGACAGGGGCTGAAGGGGAGAAACGGGGAAGAAGATCGATGAAACAGAAACAGGGTAGCCTATCTCACTCTAACCATTACCGATAATATCCTTTTGTATAGTTAAATGAGAGGAAAATTGAGTATACAACAGGAAGTATACAGCCAAATTCTAAGAAACGCAAGTGGCTCATTAAGCAGGATAAATGATTCAACCAGCTAAATGGTTCGCCATCTCCAAAAAATTTCTTAACAGTAGAAAATCAAGTTACATCACTAAAATAGTAAAAAAGTAATATAAATGCAGTTCCATTTGTCAAGCCACTAACAACCACGAACTGCTGGCGAGACAAAAGCAAATAGGAACTCATTGCTGTCCAACTTCAGCTTTCTTCTTCAGCCAGAGCCTATCAAGAGCACTATCGGCGTCTCCCTGCAGAAAGAATTTTAAAATCAATTGCACAAAATGATGAACAGCAAAAGCAAACAAAATAAGCCAACACAACAAGATCCAAAGATAATAATCCACCAATCAAAATAACCATAGGCCCAAATCATAGCTTAAAAACAATTTGAAAGAAACAACCCTCTTTATATTACAAGTTTTGACGGAGGATAAAAGACTAACTGAATACCAGCCACCATCGCAAAAAGCTAAAACTGCCATTAATTTGTATAAAACTCACTATCAATTATCAGCACTTCACAGAAAGAAGAATGTGACAAGAAAAACAGCCTTGCACTAAGAACAAAATATCTAGAATGGATACGCTACAAGTATCTAAGACCAAAGAGCATAGGCACGGAGACTGCAGAATGCCAACAAGGCTGTAAAGATGTTTGATATGACACAGATAATCTGAAGGTAAATACTACTTCCACATGATATTCATAAACAAGCAACATACCTGGGCACGAATAAATCCACAGAGAGCATAAGTGGTGAACTGGTTATTGTATCGGCCAAACTCATCCACATGCCCAACGTTGAGCTGGACAGAAGCGTGATCCTTAGAAGTGATCAACCTGTTAGTGGCAGAGCTGCATCCAAATAGTACATTAATTATCTAGGACAAACTAATATTACATCATCATTAATTAAATGACCAGGGGCAGCTGACTCTAATCCAAAGTGTTTGGAAGTAAGAAATACGTACCACTTCCTAGGGATGTAAAGGTCCATGTTTTGTCCCTCGTCGTTCTGCATCTTGGCAAATGGGCTTTACACTAGTAGACTTTAGAAGTTAAAAGCTCCTGGATTTAGCCCAATCATAAAAAAGGAGGCCACTCAAACTTCCATAATAAATTATAATCTAGAAGTAATCCAACAATTCAAAAGCATCCACACAAATAAGACTAATTACACTTCGACCATCCCAATCGACATGATACAAGTATGAATCAAATGAAATATGATGAAATTACTTCTTGTTACACAAGTTTGAATCACTTCGATTGAATGCACCCACTCACACACTATCAAATTTCAATAAGAAAATCTGACTGTAACAATTTGAAAAAACGAAATATGTAAGGTTACGATACAGCATATTTTATGGTACTAAACCAACTAGGCTATACAGGAAATCCTATTTTCAATTCCAGCACAAAGTTTGATTGCACGAACAAGAACCATGTATTATTTATACCAAAAGATTACAGAGATACAACGGAATTCGATGTACACTACAAAATTGACATAATACAAAAAAAGCAAAGGCCTATGGAATTGAGAAGCAAAATGTGTGTGCACACAGAGAGTGAGATTGTTACCTGGAAGACAGACAGAGACGACACCGACGATTGCTATGGGGAGAAGAGCAGGGATAAATGCGCCAAAAACACCAAAAACCCTAAATCAGCGCCGATTGACTTAAATAACCCTAGTTGTTCCGCAATTACAAACAAAGGCCTTTGACCCATCCGACCCGCCTCATTTGAAAATAAATGGTAACAAACATATTAAGGGGTCGTTTGGTTTGAATACGGCTTATGCCGGGATAAGTTTTATTGGTATAAGAGCCCGTCTGGATGGGTTTGTTGTATGTAGCTTTTAAGCCAAAAGCTATAAGTTAGGAATTCTAGTTTTTGAATTTTGGCTTATTTTTGTCATTTTAGCTTTAAAACAAGTGCTTAAAAGCACTTTTTTACTCTATCCAAACACTACAAAATGGCTTAAAAGCTATTTTGGCTTAAAAGCACTTAAAATAAGTCAATCCAAACGGGCACTAAGTTATGTTGGGATTATTTTTTATCCATTGTTTGGTATGTTGTATTAAATATGACAATTGCATAATTTGTAAGAAGAATGTATAAGTTATACCGGTGCTAATTACCCCACCCTCTAAAAGGTATAAGTTATCCCGGTGTTAATTTTAATCCTGGGATAACTTATATCTGGTTTGCTAACCAAACGAAGTATTAAGGTGATATTAAATTTTTATACCAGCACTATACCTTCTTATACCTCATACCAAACGATCCCTAAGGGATCAATTGGTAGGGTGTATAAGAATAGTGCGGAATAATGTGTATTAGTAATGCATGGATTAGCAATGTTGTCACGGCCCGAAATCCCGCCGTGGGGACCGTGATGGCGTCTAACGTTGAACCCGCTAGACAAGCCAACGTTCCGGTTAATATAACTTATTTCCCTATTAATTAGCATTTAAAAGAAAGTGATGTGCGAGAACAAATATAAATAAAAGTGCGGAAGATATGAAATCTAACAACTCGGGTAAATAACATTACAAAATCCTTGATACAGACCCCCATAACTGGTATCACAACTTCACGGACTATCTAAGAATACTAAAGATAAAGGTCTGAATAAGCAAGTACAATTGTCTCAAAAATACAAAGAAAAGACAGAAAAAGGACTGAGATAGGAGGTGACGCCAAGGCATGCGGACGCGTGTAGGACTACCTCAGTGTCGCCTATGGGCTGAAGGATACTCCCTCGATCAATGCCCACCAGGTCCGGTACCGTAATATGCACAACATAAAGAAGTACAGGTGTAGCATCAGTACAACCGATCCCATGTACTGAGTAAGTGTCGAACCTAACCTCGGCGAAGTAGTGACGAGGCTAGAACACGACACCTAATAAATACCTGTGCAATTCAATTATATATAGTAGAAATAATAATAGGAAGTAAACAATTAAGTACAAGAATGGGAGAAACATGCTGGGGACAAGGGGAAACAATACTAAATAACAAAACAAAGCAACAGTCCACGTATCAACATAACAACAGGAAGTAACCACATAGAACAAACAAGTGCACGGCATCACCCTTTGTGCTTTACTCTCATCCTCACCAAAGCAATAATTAAATAAAAATGGCACGGCATGATCCTTCGTGCTTTTACACTCTCATCCTCACAATGCAATAAATAATTACACATCATCACCCTTCATGCTTTACACTCTTCCTCACCCAAACAATATCAAGAACAACAGTTTGGCAAGGAAAATCAACAACATAAATCATAAGTCACAACATCCCAGCAAGGGAACAATTACAGAGATATTACCGTCCCGGTAAGGGACACAACTATAACCAATCTCGCTCAAGTGTATAGCTTAACAAAATAATCCTCAACCAAACAATTAATCAACAGTGTTCACAACCAAGTATTTCCAACAGTTGAATAACCTCCAAAATGAAATCTACTTCATAACACAGTAAATATTGAAGAAAAACACATATATCATAAAAGTTGATTCACGGGCATGCTTGACAACAATGCATAGATACTCGTCACCTCACCTATACATTGAACATGGAATAAACACGTAGCACATATGACTCAACACCTATTCCCTCAAGCTAAGGTTAGGCCAAACACTTACCTCGACTCCAAAGATCCAAATCAAGCCTCTAGCACCGCTTTTCCTTTTGAACCCGACTCCAAATCAATCGTATCTAGACATAATTGAACCAATAACATCAATAAATGCTTAACAATTCAATTCCAATGCTTAATTATAGATTTTCCAACATTCTTCCCAAAATCCAAAAATTGACCCTGGGCCCGCTTGGTCCAAACACGAGGTTCGGACCAAAACCCGATCACCCATTCCCCCACGAGCCGGAATATATAATTTGTTTTGAAATCCGACCCCAAAACGAGGTCATATTCCCATATAATCAAAATGCCCTAACTCTACCCAAATCCCCAATTTTCTACCTTTAATTCCATGTTTTTAGGCCTAGAATCTAATTGATGTTGATAAAAATAGAAGAAGACGAGGTTAGGATTACATACCTATGAATCTATGGTGAAGAAGCTCTTCAAAATTCGCCCAAGAGGTGTGGAGAAGAAAGAGTTTGTGAAAAATGGTGAATAATCTCGTAATACATTCTGTTTTTGGTCTTTAAAATGGCTGGGCGGAATTGGTCTATGCGATCGTGAAGGAAGGATTGCGATCGCATAGTGGTCTGGTTTCTAAGCTACGCGATCTCAAGGAAGGGTATGCGATCGCAGAGTTGTATGGACCTTACTCTCCGCGATCGCGAAGTAAATAATGCGATCGCATAAGACTACCTATCCCAGCCCCCCAGCCTACTACTACACTATGCGATCGCGGAACACACTATGCGATCGCATAGTGTCACAGATCACTTCCCTCAGCAACAGATCTATGCGATCGCGGAAGGGCCTATTGTCGCGCCCCCTTTTTCTATCGCACGGGTTAGGTACGGAAAGATCGGGTTAAGACATTATGGACAACTCCTTTAAAGAAAAGGAAGAGTCGCCACCTAACGATTTTTATGGTGCGTTAGGGAACCTAGAGTTGATAACTCATGAACTAGTTCGCGTTACCAGAGAACAGGTAAGGGCTTGATATTATCCCAAGGGGAAGGTGTTAGGCACCCCTCAAGATCCACAACTGTGGGTCCCAGCCAATAAGTTTTGTGAATTTGGACGGTAAGCAAGTAACAAATAAGGTTCACATATGAGGGGATTTAAGCAAGTATGAAAATATTTAAAGGTTTTGAATAACATAAACATTTGAAAAGAAGTGTCCTAGGTTTAAAGTAATATGGATCACTTCAATGCAATACCCGGTATGTCACACCTCGGGGAGGCGGCTACACGTGGTATTAGCGCACCGGTCATCATATCTGTATTCTACCCTTCCCACCCCGTAAAGGTTATTTAAAACGCGTGTTGTTCACGACTGCTTAATGCGTGCCATTACCCGTCCCATCCTATAAGTCCCGGAGGGAAATTGGGACCACTATTCCTACAAAGGCAGGGACTAGGCTGGACTCAGGTGTAAAGGATAAAACACTAGGCGACAGTGCAAAATAAGTAGAACACATGTAGTGGAATCACATAGGGCTAGTAATAGGCTCACAAATCCCTCTGCAATTAAACACGTAAGTGGCACGTCTCAAACACAATTAAAGTCTCAAAAGAAAAGTTTCAAAACAAGGGATCTTTAGTAAAAGAGCAGTAGTGTGAGTTTAAATATGAACGAGTTAAGGCTGAAGTGTTTAAAATAGCAATTGCAGAGACGTAAATGTTCAAAGCAGTGTTTAAAAAAACCAGGAACATGCAGTGATTCAGAATACTTTTAGAAAGCAGTAAGTTGAGCAGGAGTGCGTTTATTTGAAATTCAATAATCCAAAAGTGAGTACAAAAATCCAGTAGTTCATAGGACTTTATCACATCGTTTTTTTTAGAAAATGTTTTAGCAAGTATTCAGGAATAGAACAACTTTATATAATGAAGTAACTCTGAAAACTTAACAGTTCGAAGATAGGGTAGGAATCAGAAATCCTAAAGTAATGAGAAGTAAGAAAGTGCACAATTTCATGATTGTTTTAAAAGCAGCATAGGAGTTTAGTAAAAATAGAGTGGATTCCAAGAAAGCAGAATCAGAGTTTGGGAAATTCCAAAAGAGGCAGATTAAACCCAACATAGTTGATCTTATTTTAATTATGCATTTAGGCCTAAAGTTTGCCTAGGCGCCGTATATTTTCCTAAAGGTGAACATGCTTACTTTGACTCTGTTTTAAAAGACATAAGTGATGATACATTTGCACAAACGTCTTGGCCATATCTCAGTGAGGTTATTATATTAGAGATAGGTTAACTAAGCGTTCAAGTTCTGACAAACAAAAATCCTACAAGCAGGATATCTAATGCGCATAGGAATACCTAGAAGACATGATTTCTAGATGCTATGATCAATGACAAGTTAGATGCTTGTTATTAATTTGCTCAGAATTATGAAAGAGTGAATGACATGCTGAAAGTAAAGACCTAGACAGGATCTCTAATATGCAATGCATGTCCTAAACAGGTTGTCTATTGCACAAATAAGTAAATAAATCCTAAGGACATGCTTTCTACCCATGACTGAACTAAACATGCATATTTCCCCCACCCATTTCACTATATAGCCCCAGCAGTCTGTTTACAAGTTATTACAGCCCAAATATCGAATGAATTACAGTAATTGAAAGAAAGAAAACAAGAAGTTACTCTATAGGGAGCCTTCACATAGGCCTTATCTTCCAGCCTCACCATTTCAATTTCACAGCCTTATCCAGCCTGGGTACGGCAAAGCTCCCAAAGGGCCTAAATGGGGGGCCCTGGCCAATACCAGCACCCAGGAATGTCGATAGTCCATAAGTGCAGTGTAGAGTGCCCTATCTCAGTGTCTCAAGGTTCAGAGGGAACTCATGGTTCCCTAAGCGATGCTCACACTGAGAAGGGTAGAACCTAAGGGTCTAGGAATTGTGAAAGTGCATTGTAGTTTAAAAGAGTTGAGTTTGAAAGCAGTTTTAAGTAACAGTTTTGAAATATAACTTCAGAGGACAATGTATGAGTTGTATGAAAACCAGTTTGCAAAAGAGAAGAAGCAGGCCAACCATAACTCGGCAGATATGCAGAGTTCAAGCAAACAAACACAAACAAGGATAAGTGATCTCGCAAGGTAGTATAAGAATAGAGTTACAGGTCACAAAGCATCGCATATCACACAGAGTCACATATCGAGTATGGAGTCAGAGTCATACAACATTTAGGCATCATGTGGAGGGGGCAGGTCTATAACATGGGAAGCTAAGCATGTAACAATAGTCATGTTGAGAAGAGAAACATCAAACTATAAACGAGTGAGGATACTAATTGCATAAGTCTCTCATAGAGTCACAAAATAGGAGACATATTAGGCTAAGAGGAAGAGCAAGTACATGTTAATTATACAAGACTCCATTAGTTATAGAGAATCACATGGGAAAAGCAGGATAGCAAAAGGGAAAGAACATTATAGAGTCATGTTAATTACATGATAGGCAGTAGAACCATAAGATAAAACACATAAGGAACAATAAGTAAATAAACAAGAACTGGAGCATATTGTGTTTTGTACTATAATACTAAAGTAGAAACATACCAGTTGAGTAGTAAAGAATAGCAAAGTGCAAGAGATGGTGCAGCAAACAGCAGTATGCAGAACAAGAGAGAAGCAGAGGACAATAGTGTGCAGAATGAGAGAGCAACAGCAGGGCAGTAATGTGTAGAGGCACAAGAACAATAGGGGCTACTCAGCCTTATCTTTAAGCTGACTGAGTAGTCGGTAATAGAGGCAAAGAGCAAATTGAGACAAGAGAACCATAGAAAGAACACAAGAGAGAGTAGTATATAGAGAGTTTTGATTGATCCACGACTTATGATTTTAATGAAAGAGTAAGAGTATATATAGTTGAAAACAGATGATCACATAAGGTAAGAACCATAAAATATGGTTAAAATAGCAAACAGAATCAAATCAGTTGTGAGAAGGTTTTTGGTTCCCTTGAATTATGGGATTCAAGCTCCAAAATGGTAAAGAACCCAGAGCATATAAGGTAAATAGAAGACTGTACAGAATTAAATAAAGAAATGATCAAAGTATCATGATAATTAAGGAACTCGTATCAATCAGTAGGCCCTTAAGTTAAGAGATTCAAATTCAAACGGTAATATATATGACACATAAGGTAATAAAATCAGTACCGGACTATTAAGGAAAGAGTCAAGCTTAGTATGCATAGAATAGAAAATTAAGGCTAGGTTCAACCAATTCCAATAAGGAAAGCGATTAGGAGTCAGCTGGTAACATAGTCGACCCCAATTAAGGAAAGGAAATATTTTGAGAGTTGAAATCAGTAAGGAAACCAACACACAAGATTGGTGCCAAGTACAAATTGCAGGAAATTACGGATTCAAACAAGAAGAACGTTAATTAAAGGAAATTAAAAACAGATTGCGCACACATAATAGGCAAAAGGATCCACTCGGGAACCCTAACAGGTACAATAAGGCAAAGAGTCCTATAAAATCAAGGATTCAAACTAGAGCATGCTGAAAGATTAAAGAGATTTAACAGATCAAACATAATATGGTCAGGAGAAGCAAAGAACCAAAGCCCTAATGAATAGGATGGGGATAAAACCTCATGAACTGAGAGTATTCATAAGAAACAAGCACACAAACAAGTTAAGCGAACACATTATCACAAGACAGACTCAGACTCAACGATTAGAGCCGAAAAACTTAGGGGTTTCAATATAAAATAAAGAGAATCATTCAAATAAACGCTTAAACGTGGAAAAATCATAGAATACTGCTAAAATCAGAAAAGGAGAAGCCATTTTGATAAGAGGTCGAGAAACCCTAATTTTAAAAATGAAGAGTCGTTTAATAAAAGTCGAAAAATCTTTAAGGAAGATGACAAGGAAATCGAAATATACCCAGATTTGTTACAGATCTTAAAGGAAATCGAAGCGTCAGAATTAGGGTTTCAGAGATACCGGAGAAGGTGATAAAACCTGCTGTGAAACTTGGGGGTGGTGGTAGCCGGAGCATCCCGAGTCGAAACTCACCGGAGAAGGCCGTAAAACACTCTGGCAGGAGCTTCCATGGCCGCTCTGGCATGGAGGAAGCTTCACAGGGCCTTATAGACGAAGTACCAGGAGAGACGTCTTCATGGTGGCCGGTGGTTGAGGGGATGAGCCTGGGAGTGGCCGGAGATGAAGACCATCGTAGGAGATGAAGAGCAAGAAGGCTCTAGAGATAACTGGGAGTGGAGGGGTCGAGAAGAGAGAGAGAGAGAGAGTGAGATGGGAAAATGAGAGAGAGACGAGGGGGGTAGGTAAGGGTTTAATTATGGTAACATAGATCTGGACCGTTGATCTTATTTGATCAACAGTTCAGATCAAGTGTGGGGTTGGGCCGGGTAATTTCAAGACTGGGCTGGGTAGTTTTAGGGTCTGATGGGTTGGGTTGAATTGGGTATGAAATGTGGTTAGATTTTAAATAAAATAGGCTAGATGTTAAATGCTCAATAGAAATAGGTGATTAATTAATTAAAATAGCTAACAATTTTATAAAATTAAGTGAAAAATAAGTATAACTACAGTAATTAGACAATATTAAAATATAAAAGACATGAGTTCGGATTTTTAAAGGTATAAAATGACTAATCGGGCCATAATTGCAAAATGATTGTAATTAAAACTAAATAGGACACAGTTGGCCAATTTATGAAATCACCGGATATTAATTAATAACAACTGATTATAAATGACATACAGCACTGGACAGTATTTTGAAATTAATTTTAGAGCACAATTTATAAATTATAAAAAATATACAATATTAAATAAATAGGGAAATAGTTTAGAAAAATATGGAAAAATTAGGAAGAATACTCATTATTGCAAAGAGTGATTTTGAAAACTTATATACAAATTTGAAAATAATTTGAGGGAAAAATTGGGTGTCAACAGCTGCCTCTCTTTACCCGGGAAGGATGAAAGAGTTGTCGGGTAAAGATATGATGGCCAATTTTGACCTGCGATGAAGCTGCGGGATAGAATTCGGCCGCACCCTGGTTTCTGAGCTGCCTACATATCCCTGGTTTTATAGGAATTAGGACGCATGTTGTTCCGGGTTCATCGACGAAATATACCGGTGATGTTTTACAATAACAGACGCAAGGTGCATGGTGGGGTAAGAATACAAAGATCTTTCGGGGTTGTGTTGAAGAACTGGAGCGGTCCGCTCCTGCCTGGTTGGCTGTTCCGGCCGAGTTAGCTGCAAATAAAGAACGAACGTGTATTGTGCATAATATAAACATGATGCAAGTTCCCGTTGGACTATGAATGCTGTCTTCGGACAATTAGGATGGTGTCCTTAGACCATGATGTCCTGGGCCATGAATCGCTTGGTGCGGGATTCGCAGGCTATGAAATGATGTTCTCGCGCCATGAGGACGGTGCCTCCGAACCATGATGCCTTTGAATAATGATATGCAAGTTGAATATAAGAGATCCGCAGGCCATGAAATGATGTTCTCGGGCCATGATGATGGTGCCTCTGAACGATGACGCCTTTGGACAAGCTGGCGATATTTCAGCCCATGAAGAATGCAATAGTAATGATGTTGACAAGACAGATCTTAGTCTTGCGAAAATAAAGCGGGGCAGAGCTTAGCCCGAAAGAGAGTGTAGATAAATATCGTTGCGAAAGGTAATTGTTCTGAAAAATAGATAGGAGATGTGCGTAGTGAAGTAAAACGCGGATAGAGGTAGCGTGGAACCTCGAAAGGCAGAATGACAGCCTTATGCAGGGAGTAAAGTGCAGTGGGAGACAATGCTTAGTCTCGGAAGGCAGAATGGTAGCCTTATGCAAATGGAGGTAGAGCTTAACCTCATGCAAGATGGAGACAGTGCTTAGTCTCGGAAGGCAGAATGGTAGCCTTATGCAAATGGAGGTAGAGCTTAACCTCATGCAGATGGAAACATAGCTTAGTCTCGGAAGGCCGAATGGTAGCCTTATGCAAATGGAGGAAATAGAATGTGGGGAGACAGTGCTTAGTCTCGGAAGGCAGAATGGTAGCCTTATGCAATGCAAATGCAGATGGAGGTAAAGCTTAACCTCATGCGAGATGGAGACAATGCTTAGTCTCAGAAGGCAGAAACGTAGCCTTATGCAATGCAAATGCAGATGGAGGTAGAGCTTAACCTCATGCAAGATGGAGACAGTGCTTAGTCTCGGAAGGCAGAAAGGTAGCCTTATGCAATGCAAATGCAGATGGAGGTAGAGCTTAACCTCGGAAGGCAGAAGTTATCCTTATGCAATGATGTGAGTGTGGGAAGATAAAACGACAATAAGAGTTCTTAGCTGATGATAAATTATGGCGATATGATTGTTGAGAATGTAGAGTTGCTTGCAGTGATAGTAAATGTTGGAAATGCGAGACGGGTTTGAGAATGTCTTGAGATGTCTTGCAAAGATAAAAAGATACTTTGGGCTTTCGCCGTCTTTATGCCTGTGTTCAAAGAAAAATCGTGAGTTTTGTAAAGGGGAAGGTTAGTTCGTATGCCCTACTGGCTTGATCCGGCCTGCTTGCTTGATGATGATGACTTTGCTTGTACCGGGGGAGGGGTAGCGTTGCTAAAACAAACTGCTTTTTGAGAAAAATAAATATGCATGATTTTTTAAAATATGATATGATATATAGAAAGCATAGTTTACTTTGGATGAACAGATGACCGTGACGCGGTTCAAGACATTGCAACCTCCATTGCGGCGGAGATTTGAGAGTTCCTCCTCAACCTTTGCCCCAGTTTGATGGGTGAAGACTTCTGGTTGTTACTGGTGCAGTGCTTGGCTGAACTTGCTTCGGAATTTTGAGGTCCCTCCTTAAAATCCTGCCCCAGTTTCCATTCGTGGGGGAAATGAAATTAAAACGTGACCGAACCCACAGGGTTGCCTACGTATCCCCTCTTAAATGGGAATCAGGTCAGGCGTAGTTCATTTTACAGCATTGACAGAAAGCATAAAGGGTTACACATAATAGCGCTTGACTGCATCTGAATTGATTGGTTTAGGCCAAACTTCTCCATCCATTTCTGCGAGTATGAGTGCTCCTCCTGTTAGCACTCGGTGAACCATGTACGAGCCTTGCCAATTAGGAGAGAATTTCCCCTTTGCTTCGTCTTGATGAGGAAAGATTTTCTTTAACACCAGCTGCCCCGGTGTGAATCATCTTGGTTTGACTTTCTTGTTGAAGGTTCTGGTCATTCTGTTCTGATATAGCTGACCGTGACAAATCACGTTCATTCTCTTTCCGTCTATGAGGTCCAATTGCTCATAGCGGCTTTCTACCCATTCTGCGTCACTGAGTTCAGCCTCTCGTATAATTCCCAGGGATGGAATTTCAACCCCGACAGGAATGACAACTTCTGTGTCGTATACCAACATGTAAGGAGTTGCCCCGGTTTATGTGCGAACCGTGGTGCGATACCCCAACAGAGCGAATGATAACTTCTCATGCCATTGCTTGTGTTTTTCTATCATCTTTCTCAATATCTTCTTGATGTTCTTGTTGGCAGCCTCGAGGCCTCCGTTCATTTGAGGTCTGTATGCTGTAGAATTCTTGTGCTTGATTTTGAAGGTTTCACGCATTACTTTCATCAAGTCACTGTTGAGATTGGAACCATTATCGGTGATGATTGACTCTGGAACTCCAAACCGACAAACAATGTGATCGCGGATAAAGTCGGCTACCACTTTCTTAGTAACTGCTTTGTAGGATGCGACTTCAACCCATTTGGTGAAATAGTCAATGGAAACCAGAATGAACCTGTGTCCGTTGGAGGCAGCATGCTCGATTGGTCCAATAACATCCATGCCCCAAGTGGCGAAAGGCCAGGTTGAGCTTGTTGCATTGAGCTCGCTGGGAGGTACCTTTATCATATCCCCATGTATTTGACATCGATGGCATTTGCGAACATACTGGATGCAGTCTGTTTCCATGGTCATCCAGAAATAACCAGCCCGAAGTATCTTCTTTGCTAGAACAAACCCGTTCATATGAGGACCGCATGTACCAGCATGTATTTCCTCCAACAGCTTCGTTTCTTCCTTTGCACATATTAGCAAACCCAGATCGGGAGTCATCCCATATAGGATTCCTCCGCTGTGAAAGAAGTTGTTTGACAATCTTCGTAGAGTGCGCTTTTGAGTGGCGTTTGCAAGTTCTGGGTATTCTCCCTCTGCCAAGTACTCCTTAATGTCATGAAACCAAGGCTTTCCATCTGCTTCTTCTTCAACGTGTGCACAGTAAGCCGGCTGAGTGTGAATCCCCACCGGGATAGGATCAATGAAGTTCTTGTCTGGATGCTGGATCATGGATGACAAGGTGGCCAGTGCGTCGGCGAACTCATTCTGGATTCTGGGAACGTGCTGGAATTCAATCTTCGTGAACCTCTTTCTCAATTCCTGAACACGATGTAGGTATGGCAGTATCTTGGAATTCTTGGTCGCCCATTCCCCATGGACTTGGTGCATCAATAAGTCGGAATCACCAATCACTAATAATTCCTGAACATTCATGTTAATGGCCAAGTTGAGCCCAAGGATGCAGGCCTCATATTCAGCCATGTTGTTGGTGCAGGGAAATCTGAGTTGGGCGGATACTGGGTAGTGTTGACCGGTTTCTGAAATTAAGACTTCTCCAATACCCACGCCTTTGAAGTTTGCGGCCCCATCAAAGAACATCCTCCAACCATCGTAGGATTCTACAATGTCCTCTCCTACGAATGATACTTCCTCATCGGGGAAATACGTTTTCAAGGGTTCGTATTCTCCGTCCACAGGATTTTCAGCAAGGTGATCGGCTAATGCTTGTCCTTTGACCGCCTTTTGAGTTACGTAAATGATGTCGAACTCACTTAATAGGATCTGCCATTTAGCTAGCTTGCCAGTGGGCATAGGTTTCTGAAAGATGTATTTGAGCGGATCCATCCTCGATATGAGGTACGTTGTGTAGGCACAGAAATAATGCCTCAGCTTCTGTGCGACCCAAGTCAAAGCACAACAAGTGCGCTCTAATGGAGAATATCGGGCCTCATACGGAGTGAACTTCTTGCTGAGATAGTAAATTGCTTGCTCCTTTCTTCCTGTCTCATCATGTTGCCCGAGAACGCAACCGAAAGCTCCATCTAATACGGCCAAGTAGAGTAATAGGGGTTTACCCGGCTCTGGGGGTAACAAGACTGGTGGTGTTGAGAGGTACTCTTTGATTCTGTCGAAAGCTTTTTGACAATCCGCAGTCCATTTGGTGGCAGAATCCTTTCTTAGCATTTTGAAGATTGGTTCACAAATGACGGTAGACTGGGCTATGAACTGGTTGATATAATTGAGCCTTCCTAGAAAGCTCATAACATCCTTTTTGTTCTTTGGCGATGGCAATTCTTGAATGGATTTGACCTTAGCTCTATTCCTCGACGACTGACGATGAACCCTAACAGCTTGCCAGCGGGAACCCCGAACGCACACTTTGCAGGGTTAAGTTTCAGATTGTATTTCCTTAACCTGTTGAAGAACTTTCTCAAATCTTCCATGTGATCAGCAGCTTTCTTTGTTTTGATGATGACGGCGTCCACATATACCTCAATTTCCTTGTGAATCATATCATGGAATATAGTAGTCATGGCTCTCATGTAAGTGGCCCCTGCGTTCTTCCGACCGAATGGAATCATTTTGTAGCAATACACTCCCCACGGCGTAATGAATGTCGTTTTCTCAGCATCTTCCTCGTCCATCCAAATCTGATGATAACCGGCAAAACAATCTACAAAGGACTACAGCTCGTGCTTGGCGCAGTTGTCAATTAGGATGTGTATATTTGCAAGGGGAAGTCGTCCTTCGGACTGGCCCGGTTGAGGTCCCGGTAGTCGACACAGACCCTGACCTTCCCATCTTTCTTTGGTACAGGCACAATATTGGCTAACCATGTAGGATATTCGACCACTCGGAGAACCCCGGCGTTGATCTGCTTAGTGACCTCTTCTTTGATTTTCAAACTCATGTCTGGCTTGAATTTTCTGAGCTTTTGCTTCACTGGTGGGCATGTTAGATTGGTTGGCAGCTTGTGGGCCACAATAGATGTACTGAGGCCATTCATGTCTTCATATGACCAGGCGAATATGTCCTCATACTCTCTTAAAAATTCCGTATATTCCTTCTTTTCTGATGGTAATAGATGAATGTTGATGCGTGTTTCTTTGACGTTCTCTGTGTTTCCCAGGTTGATGATCTCAGCCTCATCCAAGTTAGACTTAGGTCTATTCTCAAAGTTCTCAACTTCTTTAATAATATCCTCAGGTATATCATCCTCGTTTGACTCGGAATCCATTTGTTGCGTTGTCTCGTTGCATGTCACAATCGTCAGTTCATCAAGATGAGTAATAGTAATGATGTGTAAAATAAAGTAATGGAAAGGAAAACAGTAGCAAGTAAATGTAAGTAAATGTAAGATTTGGAAATGCTTTGATAAATCGAGTAAACGTTCGAACGTAAGAGCTCTTTCTTGCAGAAATTAAAATGCAAAAAGGAAGGAAATGAACTGCAGATAATGTTTGTTTTGTTAGCCTTGCTACCCCGAGACTCGACGGGCTTTGGTCGTCCTGATAGACTAACTCTTGGGATATAATGATAGAGTGCATGAACCAACCTTTGGGGAAGGGGAATAATAAAAAGAAACAAAAACAAAAAGGCAACAAGTCAGTGAGGATTATAAAGAATATTGCGGTAATTTAAACACGTAATGCGAAAATGTAAAACGCATCCTAAGTTGGGGAACCTCTTTATGCCCGAGGTAGGCCTATCGACAAATTAGTTTGGAGAACTTAAATACTAAATGCCTCATTTTATTGATGATAAAAATGGACGAATCCAAAAACAATACAAAGACAATAAGCAAGAAATAAAATCACTAATGGCCATCGGCCTTATTACATTGGTAAAGCGGAAAAGAAAATCCTATCTAATTGGTCCCCGGAGGACCTTCTCCAAGCTTGGCCCTCTTGGCATATTTTAGATCATGCTGAGTCTGGGGACCTCGTGCCTCATTTCTGCAAGATAAACAGGTTAGGCCCTTACCCCCACCGGACTCGACTATTTAACACCAATAATTAGCAATGCATTTAAGTTCTCCAAATAAATGCACAAAACGTGAAGGCGTCCTTTTGGGTTCCAGGGAAACCCAATGGACTTTGGACAAGGCTATCTTAAAAGCTATTGTGCGGACAACACGTTAGCCCGGCTAGGTTTGACCATGATGCATGCAACATACAATAGAGTAAGGTTTCTATTGGGGTTTTAGACTGGTACCCTTGAGCGGACAACTCAAGGGGGAAGGCACGGAACTGTCGACTGCACCGCTGATCGACTAGTTTTACCGCAAATATGCCTTTCCGAATTTATGGGTGATGATATTGGAATAGCGCAACCACTCATTGTAAGCGTTGCAATAGGATTTGTTTGGCACGAGTGGAATATGAATGCGGTGCATGATATGCAGTAGTAAGCATTAAAACAGATAGGCATGTATTTTCACGTTGAGAAAAGCAGTAGAGAAAGGAAATACAACAGTTATAATGGAAAGCGGTTACAAAGAAAACATGAAGATATGTCAGTAACGTTCCGGTGAAATAAATACTTGTAAAAAGTAAACAGTTAACGACATGTAACGGAGAATAGGAAAAGGCATAATCATTTAATGCAAACTAAAGGTCCAAATTCGCAAAGCAAATTGTAATGGTATAAGCCTAGGGAAGATCCCCAGCGGAGTCGCCATGTTGTCGCGCCCCCTTTTTCTATCGCACGGGTTAGGTACGGAAAGATCGGGTTAAGACATTATGGACAACTCCTTTAAAGAAAAGGAAGAGTCGCCACCTAACGATTTTTATGGTGCGTTAGGGAACCTAAAGTTGATAACTCATGAACTAGTTCGCGTTACCAGAGAATAGGTAAGGGCTTGATATTATCCCAAGGGGAAGGTGTTAGGCACCCCTCAAGATCCACAACTGTGGGTCCCAGCCAATAAGTTTTGTGAATTTGGACGGTAAGCAAGTAACAAATAAGGTTCACATATGAGGGGATTTAAAGCAAGTATGAAAATATTTAAAGGTTTTGAATAACATAAACATTTGAAAAGAAGTACCCTAGGTTTAAAGTAATACGGATCACTTCAATGCAATACCCGGTATGTCACACCTCGGGGAGGCGGCTACACGTGGTATTAGCGCACCGGTCATCATATCTGTATTCTACCCTTCCCACCCCGTAAAGGTTATTTAAAACGCGTGTTGGTCACGACTTCTTAATGCGTGCCATTACCCGTCCCATCCTATAAGTCCCGGAGGGCAATTGGGACCACTATTCCTATAAAGGCAGGGACTAGGCTGGACTCAGGTGTAAAGGATAAAACACTAGGCGACAGTGCAAAACAAGTAGAACACATGTAGTGGAATCACATAGGGCAAGTAATAGGCTCACAAATCCCTCCGCAATTAAACACGTAAGTGGCACGTCTCAAACACAATTAAAGTCTCAAAAGAAAAGTTTCAAAACAAGGGAGCTTTAGTAAAAGAGCAGTAGTTTGAGTTTAAATATGAACGAGTTAAGGCTGAAGTGTTTAAAACAATAATTGTAGAGACGTAAATGTTCAAAGCAGTGTTTAAAAAAATCAGGAACATGCAGTGATTCAGAATACTTTTAGAAAGCAGTAAGTTGAGCAGGAGTGCGTTTATTTGAAATTCAATAATCCAAAAGTGAGTACAAAAATCCAGTAGTTCATATGACTTTATCACATCATTTTTTTTTTAGAAAATGTTTTAGCAAGTATTCAGGAATAGAACAACTTTATATAATGAAGTAACTCTGAAAACTTAACAGCTCGAAGATAGGATAGGAATCATAAATCCTGAAGTAATGAGAAGTAAGAAAGTGCACAATTTCAAGATTGTTTTAAAAGCAGCATAGGAGTTTAGTAAAAATAGAGTGGATTCCAAGAAAGCAGAATCAGAGTTTGGGAAATTCCAAAAGAGGCAGATTAAACCCAACATAGTTGATCTGATTTTAATTATGCATTTAGGCCTAAAGTTTGCCTAGGCGTCGTATATTTTCTAAAGGTGAACATGCTTACTTTGACTCTGTTTTAAAAGACATAAGTGATTATACATTTGCAGAAATGTCTTGGCCATATCTTGGTGAGGTTATTATATTAGAGACAGGTTAACTAAGCGTTCAAGTTCTGACAAATAAAAATCCTATAGGCAGGATATCTAATGCGCATAGGAATACCTAGAAGACATGATTTCTAGATGCTATGATCAATGACAAGTTAGATGCTTGTTATTAATTTGCTCAGAATTATGAAAGAGTGAATGACATGCTGAAAGTAAAGACCTAGACAGGATCTCTAATATGCAATGCATGTCCTAAACAGGTTGTCTATTGCACAAATAAGTAAATAAATCCTAAGGACATGCTTTCTACCCATGACTGAACTAAACATGCATATTTCCCCCACCCATTTCACTATATAGCCCCAGCAGTCTGTTTACAAGTTATTACAGCCCAAATATCGAATGAATTACAGTAATTGAAAGAAAGAAAACAAGAAGTTACTCTATAGGGAGCCTTCACATAGGCCTTATCTTCCAGCCTCACCATTTCAATTTCACAGCCTTATCCAGCCTGGGTACGACAAAGCTCCCAAAGGGCCTAAATGGGGGGCCCTGGCCAATACCAGCACCCAGGAATGTCGACAGTCCATAAGTGCAGTGTAGAGTGCCCTATCTTAGTGTCTCAAGGTTCAGAGGGAACTCATGGTTCCCTAAGCGATGCTCACACTGAGAAGGGTAGAACCTAAGGCTCTAGGAATTGTGAAAGTGCATTGTAGTTTAAAAGAGTTGAGTTTGAAAGCAGTTTTAAGTAACAGTTTTGAAATATAACTTCAGAGGACAATGTATGAGTTGTATGAAAACCAGTTTGC